>VXAY01000699.1:57241-123587 GCA_013399855.1 Oxyruncus cristatus | reverse complement strand
TAAAATATATTTATGTATTATAAATATATTATAAAAATATATAAATTATATTTAAAAATATATGAAAAATTAATAATTTCTCACTAAAATATGAATTAGTCCTTCCTTACAACTGATCAGTCTGTATTCTGTTCTAATATTGGTTTAATGGGAGATGAATAACAACTGTGTAAACAATATGCATTGTGTTTAACTATTCAGCAGTAAAGATTAATTATTAAACTCATGCCCAGACAAAGGAGGTAACTGGTGTAGTTGTTGCACTAATTTACATTTACTAATGTTTTAATTCTCATACAGTTATTTCACAGAGGAGTAGCGTATACTTCAGGTAACAGACCACAGAATGCCAGTTATGGTAAGCTGAGTTTCAGAGTTTCATGAGAGCTTCTAGTAAGATGATAAAAAAGGGTTTCATTTTCTTTAGAGGCACTGTTTCTTGGGCTGCTTTCTGTGGAGCAGAGTCCAACAAAGGCCGTGTAATTTATTGCTCTGTCTGGAGGAATTCTAGTGAAGTTAGTAGGGTTGGTCGTAAGCATCAGTATTTATAGCACAATTACCTTAATCAGTTGGGTCAATTATGTGGATTGTTGATGTTACATAGCTCTTAATGGATTCTGTTATGCAGAATTAAGATAGTCAGAGCCATGCTTTATTTCTTGTGTGTGGAAATTCTGACTTGTACATTCTGTCTAATCCTGATAAAAAATTAACAGTGTTTTTCCTCTCGTTTTGTGAGATTGGTCTTTGCAGTTCTCAAAACCCCTTTCTAACTTGCAGAAAACTAGTGCGAGATTGCAAATGACTGACGCTGAAAGAGTGCTGTGATGCATGACATGGAAGGAGACAAATGGTTTCCTGTGAAGTGACAGCTGGAGGTAATAAAGGCAGCTACGGTCTGAGCAGTTCTAGCTGCGAAAGCTGAAGCGGATCTCCGATTTCAGGATTCTTGATGCTACTCTGCTTTACCTGTAATAGCAAACAGCTTCTATGTGGCTTAAGTCTGTCTTGTATGCGTGTAAGGTTCAGCTTCCTCGTATATTCTGTTAGGTCAAGCAGAAGAGATAGATCTGTGCTGTTCTGGAATTGTTCGTCTTGATGAGTAATGGTGTGATCTGTGATGTTTTATGTCACTGTATTTGTTGTTCAGTTTGCTTTTTAAAGTCTGGGAGCTTGTATTGGAAAAGTAAGACCAGAATATCAGTGAGAATTAATTTTATCCTTGCCAACCATGCATCCTAAATGTGAATGATGCATCTGAGTCACACATGAAATTTATGGCATCCTGTAATAAAACAATATATCTTAATATTTACAGACCTTTATTTTAACTCTGGCATTTCGAAAGTTTACTTTGGAACTTTGTATTCTTACTGTATAATTTTGAAGAAAGTCAGCAAGATGACATAACTTTAGCTATAATTGAAGTAAATTCAGATAAATTTGAAGATTCTGCTCACTTGAGAATTTGTGAATGTGTAAATAAGTATATGGATGGGGGGAAAATTTGTCACACTCAACTTCCTGGAGCTGGAGGCTTTACCATCTGGAAATTGGAAAGATTAGAATAAGGATTTTCATTACTTTCAGAAGAGTATCCTTTAGGTTAGATCTCTTTGAGAATATTTAGGGTAGAAGAAAGGAGGTTAGGTAGGTTGCTTAATGGATGTGTAACCTAAATTCCATTTTGTGTGAATTACAGTTGGTGCCAGAGACTGCAGGGAGAAATATATACTGATATTGGAATATATATATTGGTCTGGAATTGATAGAGGACTTCAATTCTGTTATGGCTATTTTAATAAGAACAGGCATTTATTTTTATCAAGTGATGGTTTTACAGTTCAGAACTGGGAAACTGCTTAGAATCTGCAGTTTGTATCTCTAGAGCTATTTCTGCAGCCTCTTTTTTTCCTTTCCAGGCAGGATAGTGATCTTAGTGTAATGTCTGCAGCCCTATTCCAAAGCTCGTGTTGAGGGTTTTCTGTGGTGTGGTTTTTTTGTTTGTTTGGATTTTTTTGTTTGGTTTTGAATTTTGTTTTCGTTTTGTTCCCACAGAAATTCTGTTCCAAGATTTCTCTTTATCCTGTGCCTATTCATTTTTAGAACTTAGCACTGTGTCTCTTAACTGTGGCTTTGGAAGCGTTAGTTTGCTGTTAGATTTGTTTGGGTTTTTTTAGGCTCCTTTTTTTTCCTATGCATTTTGTAGCTTTATTTAATTCTTTCTAGATTTAATTTACTTCTTGAACCAAAACGGTGAACTAAGAAGGTGTTTAGGAGAGGTAGGGTTACACGGAAAGTAATTTGCATGGAAATGTTTTTGTAAGTAAAGGAAGTTCATACAGACAAACTAGTGTAAGAAGAGTAATTGTGTATGAACTGATGTAAAGGGAGGACAAGCCTGTATTGTGTAGTGTAGGATGGGTTATCACCAGGATCCTGACAAGTGAATGTTTTAGGTTTAGTGTAGGATGACTACGTGAAGTTGTTTCTAAGGAAACTGGTGCTGAGAGAATAAGGTAATATTTCTGTGGCTAACCTACGTGTGTGTGTATATATATATATATATATTTTTAACTGCGTCAGGTCTTTATAATAGAATAATTAATGTGTTTTGCATTATTCAAGGCAGCAGGGTAACGCCTTTATTTTTATTGCTTCCCAAATCCTGTAAGTGACGTAGAGGAGTATTTTTTCATATGCAAAAGATGAGTTTCTCCTTCCACACTCTTGATCATCTTAACTCTTCTCTTTTCTGCTTTATTCATTGCATGAACTCCTAAGAGATGGATTTAGCTACAAGTGTACAATTGTGTTTTATTCAGGCTCTGTTTATTTGCCTCTGTGAGGCAAATGGGACTAAATTTTTCTCTATAGAGTCACCTGACTTACATTGCTTTCTACAACTACTCTGCAATACGATGAAAACACCAGCTTTAAAAGAGTTTTTTGAACTGTTACACAGTGTCTATTTTCATCGTTGTATTTTCATTCACGCTGCCCGGTGTGTTTGTCTGCAGCAGTTGTGCATCTGTAAAGCACAGTTTCCCTGCAGTAATGGTAGAAAGATAGAAGGTTGTCAGCTGAGCTTTCTGATGCTTGAAAAGGCACAGAAGATAATTTAGACCTTAAAATTATTTAGAGGAGTCTGTTTGGAACAGATGGGCTGTACCTTTTCTTTACCCTGTGTTTGGCAGCAGCT
This sequence comes from Oxyruncus cristatus, assembly GCA_013399855.1. Taxonomy (NCBI): domain Eukaryota; kingdom Metazoa; phylum Chordata; class Aves; order Passeriformes; family Cotingidae; genus Oxyruncus; species Oxyruncus cristatus. The sequence goes on along the minus strand of VXAY01000699.1, from coordinate 120,385 downwards.
GAAATTCTTGTGACCTTTTTGATGAGAAGTGGATCTTACTGTTAAAATATGGTACCATGAAAGTTTGCAGGACTATTACCAATCATCCTTCACTTCACTGTGGTAAGGCTTTTTCCTATTGTTTTTATGTAACTTACTTTGTTGATGGTACCAAAAAAGAAGATTTTTTAGCCTGGTTGTTACTCGTGAGTCAGAGTGGGCATGGAAGAAATGTCTTATCCAAGTTGTTTTGCACGACTTGAATGACTAAGGCTTGTCTAATAAGGCTAGCAACCTAAATCCCGTATACAGAATATGTCAGCATTGGTATTTTAAAGTTGGAATGCTTTAAAGTCTGTCTGCTTAAGCTTACAGTTACATTACCAATGGAGTTGGAAGAGGGCTCTCTTTCTATTAAAGAGAAGGCTTGAGGTGATGATTGAAATTTGTATCTGTCCAGAGAATGTTTTGTTCCTTTCCGTTTTGTATCTGGTAGAAGTTTCTGTTTCTCTGCAGTGTGGAGCTGTATGGCCAAGAGAGTTCTGGCAGAAGGCTTGTACCTGTTTCGAATGCCAAGTTGCAGTTGTAGCTCTGATTTGTTAATGACAACAGTTTTTTAATTTATTGTTTTATGTCCTCACCAAAATGACAGTTTATATAATTCTCTGTTAAATTGGATAGAATAAATTGGTAGAATAATGTATTTAGGTAAATAGGTAGAAGAAGATCACAATGGTGTTTGGGATATGTTTATTGTAAGAAATGTATATTATAATACATGTACTTTTAAATAAGCACAAGAAGTAATCTACCAAAATTGAACATTCCCAAGGCTGCTTTTATTTTCTCTTGGGATCAGATTAGTCTAAGAGTCAGTGTGTGTCCAGTAATTTTCCAGTGTGGAAATCAGCCCATACCATGTCCGTTTAATATGGTTTGGCACATAACTTGGGAGCAGCTGGCTGGAGCTGTACACACCTGTATACTGGGCGGTAAGGAAGGAGCTGCTCCGAGGAGAAGGTTTTTATAAAGCATATCAATGAAGTGCTGCCTTACAGGATGAAGGTTTCTTCTTTGCTCTTCTTGTTCTGCTTAAGTAGTAACTACGTAAAACAGATGTTACAGTGTTTATCTAAAATATCTTACTGCCCTCATATTTTATGACAACTAGTCTTACTCTTGCAGTGTGAGATACAGAACACTGTTAACAGTAACATTTCTACCTTATTCCATTTTTAATGGTTTATTTTGTATTACTATTACCAAAAAATCCTATCTACCTTCTCTACCACCTAATTCCATGTGTTTCTAACGTGAGTTCTTTTTTCTCTGAATTTTAAAAATTATTCCCATATCCAGGTTAGAAGTTATTTTTTCCCAATCTTTGTCATCAGCTACCTTTTAACCTTTTTTCTGCCTTGTACATACTTCTTTTTAGGTGGTTTGCATCCAATGTAGGCCAGTATTTCAAATCAGAGCATACCACCGATTTTGTACAGTCCACTTTCATGTTTTCAGATTTACTTTAAATCACTTCAGTGTGATCAAGCATCTTGATTTATTTTCTGGCTGCTGATACATTCCTGAACAGCTGTTTTCATTACGTCATCAAATGTATTACCTGGTCTTTTTCCATTTGGTCTTTCACACCTGTGCATTCCGGAGTAGCTCATCATGAAAGGTTCAAATCATGCTTTTGTTACCTGCGTTTATCAGCATGTTTGCCCGGCTTTTCTTTTCCAGAGTTCACAGTCTTATTAGAGCGGGTGTGTGGGAGAGAAGCATGTTTGCTATGTAGTTCTGATCACCTTATCTTATGTTGTCTTTTATTTATTCTGCTTCCCAAGGTATACATTTAATGTACATTTAATGGAGGTGCTCTTGCTGCAGAGCTATGACCTCTGGATCAAAGAAATTGGATGTATGTTTAGTTCAGAATAAGGATGCTTTCCATGCTACTTTTTTACAGTAGCAGCATGGAAAAATCCTTTTTCGAATACACTCGTTTCGATGTTCAGTAATGAATTATATGTATGAGAGGAGCATATATATAGCTTGGAAGAACAAGCCATATTGATAATTGGGTTTTCTGTTCTTTTAGACCTCCTGTCAGCCCGTAATGTTCTTTTGCACAAGTGGCACTGTGAAGAGATCATGTAGCATGAAGCTTTGTTCTTTTTGCTGACACAGTTGAGGTTTTAATTGCAAAATATTCTTCTCACGGCCTTTGAGGTAAAAATAATGTAATGTTTTTATTCATTGTGCTGCTGGGTCTAAAATCATTGCATACATCATTCCATCCAGGATATAATGGCCCAAAAAATGGACTCGTTCTTGAAGTGCATGTCCTATTTGTGTAATCTCTCTCATGTATTTTTAAACCAGTATAAAATCCTGGCTTCTTTAAAGCAAACAAACAAGCAAAAGCCCCTGAATAAAATACAAGCCAACAAAAACCCCCCAAACTCTCTGCATACTTGATTAGTCATATCTTCTTGAATGTCATCAGTTATTAATACCTAATTGGTAACACTTTTTTACTTTTTAATTCTCACTGTAATAGTTGATTGCAACAGCAAGTGCTACTGGCTCAGATTATTTGGGTGATCATTCTGCTGTTGCAGATTGATCTTGGTTAGTGGTTTAAATGCAGACTGGTGAATAATAATCTATTCAATCAGTATGTCTTGATTCTAAATGTAAGTGAAAAATGACCTCGCTGACAACAGCAGTTGATTAAACCCTTTTGTGTGTCTTTTACTCTGGTCAAAAGTTCTTGGGTAGTTAGCTGACTTCTAAATGTTATTGTTTTGATACTATATTGCTGGAATAAGTTTTATTTCATACTTTCATATTTGCAAAGACAAAATATATAGACAAATGTATAGAGACTGGTGAATTCACCATCCCTGCACAGATTTAAAAGACATGTAGATGTTGTACTCGAGAATGTGGTTATTGGTGGAGCCCCTTTGTGCCTTAATATTGAGTGACTGCATTCCTAACTATAAGTTTTCTGTTCCATGCTTTAGTGTGAATTCCAGCTTGCATGCTTGCTGAATATTTAAGAACTCTGAATCAGTCCATATGTAAAAAAATTTATTACTGTTATTAATAGCCATTATGGTTCCTACATATTATAAGAACATTTGAACCACAGTAGAAAAAAAACTTTGGTCTTTTTAAAATAAACATGAGAAATCTCTTATATTCCTGTATTTTGTTTACTTTGGGAGAGATGTGAGCACTCTGGAAATGAAATTCAATACTCTTAATTCAGGCCACTTCAACTTTGGATAAGTATGCACAGGACTTAATGTAGTTAAACCGGTTTATTTTAGAGGCACACCCACACAGTGTTTGATATATTTACCTTCTCCCTCCCAGAGGCGCAGCAAACCAGGGAGCAAATGTAAGCACAGGGTGTGCTTTACAGATGTGCAAATCCTGGAGTGCAGTCTGGGTATCAGGGTGGGACAGTCCCACGAGCTGTTGTGCCTCCACGAGGTGTCCGAGTGCGTGTGGCACAGCCCGGCCGGCGCGGTGCCGGTGGGGCCACGCTCCCCACTCTGGGGCCGAGGTGCTCACTGTGCTTTGACCGCAAGTTCATGTAAGGAATCAGTGCACAGTTAGTGTGCTGGGAGTTCATTAGCAGGCTGCCTTGCCTGTCTGTACAAGTCCTTTAATATCCAGGCAGATAATTGGAAAGGGAGAGATGATTTGCCCTAAAACTGAACTAGCACAGTGACCGTGGCCAGAATAGATGTGGATTACTTCTGTGTTCATATAGCAGTTGTAGTTCTGAAGCTGACTTAACACTGGAAGAAATTCCCAAACAGGGCTTGCTTGAAGACCAATGCATGGCAAAAGCACTGGGAGAGAAGTATGTGTGACACTGGAGGGAAAGGTTGACTTTTCCTTGGTAGCTACCCACTAGATGGGTTTAATTGTACCTGCATTTAACTTTTGACACCAGCACAAGTTTGGCTTTTGACTTTGTAGATGCTGACTTGTTTAACCAACAGCTGTACGTGGTTCGTGGACTTTCTCTAAGGCTCAGTAGACTCCTGTAAGAAGGGTTAATTTCTTGGGTAGGTTGGGTGTTATGCCATTATGATACTGACATTTTGATTTAACATAGTAGGCACAGTGGGATCTCTACAGTGTTATCAGTAAGGCATTTGAATTAGTCTTGCTACTCTCAGTGGTTTTGTGATTTCTTTACATATGCCAGGCTAAATCCTGACTCAGGAGAATTGCTAAGTCTTCAATAAATTGATTTCACTTATTTGTAGTATTCTTCTCTTATTCCAAGGTACTGCGTCTTTACTGGCATGATGCGTGTGGGTTTTGATAGCCTTAGGCATTCCCTTGTTTCTGAAACAGTTAGCTTAGTCCTTGCTGTCTTGCTCTGGATTTTAGTGCTATAGGGCAAAGAACATTTGTTGTTTCTTAAAATACACAGTAGTGTGTGGTGCTCAGTGTAGCTTTATCAGATTCATGTTTTGCTTTCCTGTTGGAACTGCGCTATGGTTTCATGCATACACTCCAGTGAACTTACTGCTGTGAAGCATGATTTGTGCTTTGGCATGGGTTTTTGTTGTTGTTCCTGTATTTGGGTTTTTTCTTTTTTTTTAAGCATAATCTTAATTCCCCCTTGCAAGGTTTCTCCAAGGAGATAGTCAACTACATACAGAGTTGATGCTGTTTCTCAAGCTGATACAGTGTTGGAGGAGTGAAGCTACTTGCCTCCAGATTTTAACAGGATCTTCCAAGCAGAAGTAATCCTTTGGGAGAGAGGGGATTTTTTTGGCCATGAAGTTACAGCTGATGTTTGCCTCTGATTTAAGGGCAGTTATTTTACTGGTTTTTATGTGTAAGACAATGTAAACCTCTACACCTCATTTGTGATGCTATGTACTTATGTGCTTATTATTTTTTAATTATCTTCTACTTAAATTACTCCTAGAAAACCTTCAAGTTTGGTCTGTAAGCCAGCTGACAAGTGGATGAAAAATTGTGAACTGTTGCAGCCTGAATCTCCAACCGGGTCTGTGCACATCTGCTTGTGCTCAGTCCTTTTTTGGTGGTGAAAACTGTAGAGAAGTAGAAATTACCTTGTCTGATGTGCTGGTATATAACAGTGATTCTGGCTTTAGGGCTAAAATAACGAGAGTTCCTGTCCAAGAAAGAAACGATGTCTAACTTAATGCAGCTCTGGAAAGGCCTGTGTGGTGAACAGAGTGTGTATGTGGTTTTGACAGTAGGGACAGAAGGGTAGGTACAGGTGGATGGCACTGCTTGAGTAGGGAGGTTGGACCAGAAGACCCCACTGTGGTCTCTTCCAACCTGGTGCTTTCTGCAATTCTGTGAAGTGAACCTCCAATGAGCAAGTGTAGTAATTGAGAGCTGGTTGGGGGCCCATGACATTTCTAGAGAGCACTGTGTATCAGATACTTTTTTTCTAGCATGTTATAAAACTTGGGAAGCTTCCAGAAGTCCTGAATCAACTCTTACAGACCTGATATTCTGTCTTGACGATGTGTGCCTGATAAATACAATAACATACACTTACCTTTCAGGTCTCCTGTGCACGTTTAAAAATCTGTATGTAATCAGCTACAGTGTGCCTATAGGGTAGAAATTTGTTTGTTTTTTTCACCCCCCTCACAAATACTGGCAGCAAAAGAAGAGAAAGATTTGAATTTCATTAATTCAGAAGTACATTGTTTAAGGTTTCTGCATGGAATTTCCTTTTGTAAAAAAGAGTTGATTTTAAAATATTCACAGAATACATAGGTTTGTATGTACGATGATGTCATAAAAACCTTCACTTACAGCGTAGCCACAAAAGGATGGTACCTCCTGTTAGCCTGTTTCCAAATAGCAGCAGTGGGTGGTGGTGGAAGAGAACATTTTACTAACTGAGTATTTTGGAAAGTATTTAATTAAATAAGCAGTATGGAATGGAATACACCCCTTTTTTGTGTACTTTAGTTTCCTGTTAGAAGTCTCCAGATATTGAAATTCCCTGATTTACCTAGAGCTGGCTCGTCTGCGTTGTTTACCTCATGCTCAGTATGAAGGGATCCTACAATAAAAGATGAACTTTATATACGTATATTAATACATAATTTTTACAATTACATTGAAATTTTGGTTCTGTAAGAAAAATGTACTAAGGAAATTATGGTAGGGAAGACTCTTCAATATATTCTGTTTTGGTGCTATATGTTCTCCAAAATCATGGGATTGATTCAGTTCAGGTTTTATACAATTACTGCTCTTTTCTTTCATCTTATGTTTTTCTTACACTGTTCTTTCTAAGAAACAGTGCTTCAGTTTTCCTTTCAAGTGTGCTTGTGGTACTCTGCACTAATACAGAAGGGTTTTCCACAAAGCCTTCTTTTTGGATTAAGGCAATTCCTGCCTTCCTCCTGCTAAAACACTGAGCCTTTATTGGTTTTTTTTGTTTTTTTTTTTTTTTTTTTTAAGTGGCCAAGTGCTTTGTGACAGAAGAATCCATGTATACTTTAGAGGATTTGATAAACTTCAGTTTGTAAGGTCCGAAAATACTTACTTTACTGTTTGCCTTACTTTACTATATTTTTCCTGATTTTGTGATCATCATGGTTTCTTTTCACTTTCTAGAAAACGGGGCAGTACTTGAAGGCTTGACAAATGCATCCCAGGTTGAAAAACTTCTGCATTCCTTCTCCTCTTCCTCCTTTAGAAAACTGACTTCATTAAAGAGGTAAGGTTGAATGTTGCATTTTTTTTTTTTCCTAGGCAAAGTGAACTAGAATTCAACTACGGTAGCATGCCCCATGATGTTTTAAATTAACTTGTATCCATGTCTCATTCTGATATGTTTCCTTGTATCAAAAAAGATGTCCTCAGAAACTTGTTTGCAGGAATCTTATTTAGTTGTGTTCTGTTATTTTATGGAATTTTTAATCAGTGCTTCTGCTGAAGTAAGTCACCCAAGTGTTACTTGATTTTAAATGAATGTAACATCTGAATTTGTTGTATTTTGGAATATTTAAACATACCTTACAAATCTGAAGCAGTTCCTTACCCATAGGAGTTTGTATTAATGCCTTGCTGCCAAGGGCAACTGAAAAGTGCTACATGAACTTAAAAATTGTGTTGGGAAGCTTTATATCTTATTTCGCTTCATTTTTCGTTTAACAAATACTGATCTGTTCTTAAATACAAGTCTTTTTTCAGAAACCAAAACAGGTACATTGTGAGAACAGGTGATTCCAGTCATGTAGTCCGGCTATTAAAAGATCATTTCTCATAGGACTTCCATGATATAACTTGTGTGTCAAACTTGTCTTTCAGATGTGTTTTGAAAATTATTTAGGTTCAACCAAAAATTACTACTGTAAAATGTAAATAATTCCCTTCGTGTTTACTGCCTTTTTCTTATAAATTCTACAACAAATTCTGCAAATAGTAGCCTTTAATATATTCTAGACATTACTTGTATAGAGTTTAAAATGGAAAAAAAAAGAAAAGAAAAGATTTTGAAGCTGATAGGTATTTGAATGTTCAGAAAAAATGTGGTAAAATTTTATGACTGTGTGACAGCTTTGTTGTTGTCTAAAATTCTTGTATAGCAATTACAATTTCTTTTTTGGGAAAAAACAAAGTGACCAAAGTATCTTTTAAAAATACAGTGTCCCTTCACAGATTTTCTGTCTTGTTTCTGTTAAACTTCATGGCCTGTCAAAAATAAACTTCTGATGAAACCTTAACTAAGAATCACCGTCTTCATATGCCTAATATGGCTTTTTTATTTTGTTATCTCCTTAATTTATTGCTTTTCAGGTCACTGTTCTTAGGTTTGCTCTCTAATATTACATTACAGCTTCATTCACTTCTTCAGATTAAAATTTTTTGGGACCTTAATGACTACCAGGTATTGACAACCTGTACTGGGATCACACAGAAAGACAAAATTACTCTTCTTGTTTAAACACGTTTGAACATCAAGAAAAGGCGTCTAATAATGCCTTGTGTTATTTTAGCCAATTCCTGCTGTTGCTTTGAGAATTAAATTTATGTGAATTCAACAGTTGTCAGAATGAGTGTTGCATATAAAATGGAAAATAAATAGCTGTTGTCCTTGCAAGTTTTCTTTTTTGTTTGTCTGAGAATTCCAACATACATTTAGAAGAGCTGAATCTTACCATTTGAATGAGAAGCCTCAAAATTCTTTAAGAACAAGGTTTAAGGAGTAAAGTTCTGCTATAAGAGTTTTTTATAACTGGTTTGTTTTATGACACTGCTTTACTTCAAGCTGTATCTAAAATTGTCATTACCATGATTTGTTCCATGATGCTCTTTGTTTTGTTTCACTTGTCTTTTCTTTGTGCTATTTTTGGTAAGGGAGCAAGAATGGGATGATGTGTTTTGTCTTAAATAATGTACATTTTGGCCTGAAGCACCAAATCCTTCTTTTTCCTCCTTGCCCATTTATGCACAGTACTTCTGACTAAGAGAAGAAAATAGTTTAATCATTGTAGATAATGGGACTGATTGTCCAAAATGCAACTTTGCCTATGGTTTCATATTGTATAATTCTACTGGAAAGATGTTAACAGCTTTTCATTGGGGTAGAACTTTACAAAACTAAATTTTCCTGCCAGAACTCTTATTTAACTTCTTTTTTTTTCCTCTTTCTTCTAAAGGTAAGAGAGAAGCAAAAGAAGTAAGAAAATGCTGGGAACAGAACGAGGTGTTGTGGAAGAATGGCTGTCAGAATTCAAGGTGAACTGAGAAGATGAATGATAGCTCAACCATTGGCTTACTGCCATAGACTGTAGTTGTGGGGGGTTTTTTTTAATATTCAGAATTAACATTTTAAATAACTATTACTTGATCTTTCAACTTCTTATAATGCAGAAAGCATGAAAAGGGCCGTGTAATTGAGTCAGCTGGTACATAACCTGCAATGCATAGTTCTAATAGTAGTTTATTTTTGCTGCTGTTGTTTATTGTAGAGCAGAACACTGCTAGCAATAGGGTTTCTTAAAACATGTATTTTTGTGTAGGTCAAGCTGATAGAATTTAACTAACAGCTGGATAGGGCTGCCCAAATTTGTAATTGAAGGATTTTTTTATTAAAAAAAATGGTATAAATATTTAAACTTAAAAAAAAATCAAAGAAAAATATTGGATTTTTTTCCCTCATGGTCTGCATAAAATTATTGTTTTGTCGTGAAGAATCTGAACTATTTTTAAGCTATTTTCATGTTGATAATTACCCTGAGTGAAATACATAAGCATAAACAAGAAAACAGATTTTCATGACTGATATGAGATTAATCTGTTATTTAAATTATGAATTAGTAATTCCTCACATCATTGATGATAGTAAGTCATTATGTGCTGTTGTTGGAAATTTGTTTAAGATCCAAGGATGCAAAATCCACAGACATGGTTGCTTGGGGAAAACTTGAGGCTGTCCGTACTCGTTCTGTATTATCCATATCTCATAAAAAATGAGTTGATTTGATAAGGTGTTTGAAAAGTGCCTGTTAAATACAGAATGTCAAGAGAGTCCACATATCAAACCAGAGCGAATGATTTTATGAAAGATGAATCTGAAACTGCATTGGGATTTAACCCTCAAAGTGGTTATGTGCTCCCAAATGTTATTTGTATGGAGAACAACTTGTACTGAACAACTAGGTTACAAGTGTGAAAATTTACTGAACTTCAGGATTTTTTTTTAATGTTGGGATGAGACTTAATCCTTTTGTGGAGATCTTTAATACTTGAAAAAAATTTATTAGTCGAGGTAACCTTTTTTTTTTCTTTAGGCATTACCTGAATCACAAATTTCCAGCTATGCAGCTACATTGCACCGAAAAAAAACGTTGGTACCAGCTCTTTATAAGGTCATTCAAGACCCAAATAATGAGGTAGGAGATTTTAAAAAAGATTTTTGTTCTCATTCTTTTATCTTTCACCTCTACAACTAAACAGAGAGTAATGGAGATGAAACTTGTTTGATTCTTGTTTCTCCTGCAATATAGCGTGTCAGCCCACTTGGTTTTTTTGAGTTACTTTAATGCATTTCTAGTAAGATACAATCTCATCTGCTTCCAAAAATACAGTTTACGCTGTCTGCTAGATTTTACTTGCCACAGCTGACTATTATACTTTATTTGGCATGAGTGCTTCTTTGTGATTTTTTTTTTGGGGGGAGAGGGAGATATGTTCGGAGTTTTAGTTTGTGGGTTTTGGGGGGAGGAGGTTGAGGGTTTTTTTTTCCTCATTTGTTTTAATTCTTCCCAGAAACTACCTTTCAGTCATAACTGAGACAAAGTAGGCCTTGCAGTGAAACTCAGAATGATCTATGTGCTTCTCACCTGTTGGCTTATTACAGTGGAAGGTGGAATCAATTTTTTAAATACTATTAAGATAACAAGATTTTCTTGTGCTTATACTAGTATCACTTTTGTGTTTACACTGCTGTAAACAAGAGCAGAGGCAGGGCCCCAAAATATAAATAGACACAATGAAAACTTACCTTACCCTTGTACATAATTCATCTTGAAAATGACATTAAACAGCTTTCCAACCCATTGGCTTCTGCTAGGAGCATTTCTGGGCAAGTGTGTGAAATACAGCTTTTGATTAAATTGTGCAAGCATGCCATTCTCTGGTGTGTAAACTACTTTAGATAAAATGCTTCAAAATATTTGATATGTCATCCATTATCTGGTATATATTTATAAATAAAATGGGTAGTGAACACAGCAAGGAAGTTCTTTATTTTCCTAAGCACAGCTCAGCTGCTTTTGGAAGCTGAATGGTTGATTGAGCTTCAAGGAAGTTGCATAATGCTCATGCAATTCAAAAAAAAAAAAAAAAAGGCTTCATAGCTGTCAGCTCCATTTCAGTATTATAAATAACCTGCATAGTGACCTTTTACTTTGTAGTGAAGCTGCTGTTATTCTCTCTCCAACCTGAAGCCACCATTGCTGCTAAGATTTCCTCTGCTTTGAGAATAAACTTTTTTTTTTTTTTTTAATGTACAGAGAACCAGACCTGCAAAAAGAGTATCTTTGTAGGGATGTGACAGTACTTTTGTATTATTGCTCACTGATGTTTGTCAAATATTACTCTTCGGAACAGCTGTTGGTGTTTGGGCCTGATTCTGATATCAGGTGTAAGATAAGCAATCCCAGACCCAAAGACGTCTAACTTCAGGTTCTACTTGTTAGGGCAGTATGTATTTCCTTGTTGCACTTCTTCCAGACTTATTTGTGTGAGGAATGTAACTATAGTAAATTCATTGCTTTGCATAATTCTGTAGTAACGTTGGCTCTAAGCAAGAGGTTTTTTAAAAATGCTCACAAGGCATTATTTGTTAGAAGGATAATTGATTGCATATGTAGTAGGAGATTAATCTTATGTAGTAACTATTATAAAAATGTATTTGCTGGATTCTTAAACTCGATGGACAAGTAATTTTTTTAGTACAACTTAATCATGAAGTTTACCCATTTCTAAAACTTCCTGAATGTGGCAAACTGTTTAGGGCAAACTTGAATTTTTCTAGAATCACAATTCTATCTTGATAAGACTAGGTTTATTGATTTAACCTGGAACCAGCATGTTTAGGAACAAAAAAAACGAGGTGTCTCTTTTTGGACAGCTGTCTATCAATTTGAGAGCTATCAAATGAAGGCAAGCATATTGTCAAGTTAAATACAATTGTTACTGTTTGCCTTTTAGAAGATGCCCTGGCTTTTTTAAATATGGGAAAGATAATGACTGGAACAGAAACTTACATAAAAAGTAGAGGGTGATCTTGCTCACAAACAGCTTATTTAACTGAATAATGTATTGATTTTTGCATAATATTTGAGCTTGAAAGTGAAGTGGTTTTGAAGTACTGTTTTTTAGATAGTTCAGTAATTTTTGGAGTTGGTTAGTGGCTGTAGACCTACTCTATGGATGTCAAGTTAATTCTCCACTGAAATTTAAACATTGAATATTCATGTGAGGCTAATTAGGTTTAACTTGAGAGGGCAGCCATGAAACAGAATAACATCACCTTTGCAATGCCAAGCACTCCCAGACCCAGTAGTCTTCTAATAATAAATGGTTTCACTCATTATGTGATAGTTAAGCCTAAAATGAACACATTATTTTCTACCACAGTTTCTTCAAAACTGTAAGCATTTCCAGTATTTGTCATGCATTTTATAAAACAGTGTATTTAACTTCAAGATATGACTCTTAATATTTGGCCAACTTATAAATAAGGCAAACGAAAAGTATTCATCAGTTGACTTAAATTATGACTGGTTTGCATCTCTGTGAGGTGTGAAAAGGAAGACTGCAAATTAGATCATTCTCTTCTGCTGCATATTTAAGCCAGTAAAAGTTCCTTTTTTTTTTTTTTTTATGCTGGTTGCTGTTTATGCTAATAGGAAAGATCTTTTAATTAAAAGTCTTTAGTTTGTCAGGAAAGAGATAGGATTATAAAAGATTTTGTACTCTGGATTTTTGTGCTGACTGCTGTGCTACTCAGTTTGCTTTGACTTTGGACTGAAAGATCTTTGGAATTAAAGTGTGTGCCGGTTCACGTATGCACCCACTACTGATGACAAAAGCTCAATTTCCTCTGTTTATCCAGTGCCTTCTCAGTATTTATATTCAGAGAATTAATTGGAAGAGGCTGGCTCTTTGAAAAACCAGGTAACTGTGATGCAAGGAAAACATCTGTTCTTTCTTACTTGTGAAGTTTTACATTTCCAGGTGGGAAACCCATACTATACTTGGATAGGAAAACCTTGGGTGTTCATGCTTTTGAAAATATTTGTGTTATAGCATCTTTGTGATGGCAGCTTTTTCTTGTGGCCTTAAAGCTCTGAACACACCAAAAGCACTATCGTAGTTACAGGTTTTCACCTAAGTAACGTGCAGTTGTTAAACATTTTGCACAACAAATATGTCAACTACTAAAAATTAGGAGAATTTGCATGTTTGCAACGCCAGTGACTGGATATGGCTTGTATCTTTTTAGGGAGCACAGTTTCACTTAAAAGACTTATTTTTTTTAATTTTTCATTTGAAAGTAGGTAGAATAAACACAATAACTGCTCTGGTTGAGTCTCATCTGACTTAAGCTAAAATAAATTTTTCCATGTTTTTAACGGGACTTGGATTAGAATGGCTAATTTCAAATAGAAAAGAGCTTTGGGCTGCTGTCATCTCTAATCTAATAGAAGTACTATTTATAGCATTGCCTCTGTATATATCTGGTTTCAGATAATAGTTTTTAGATTTTCTTGCACTTGTCATCTCCCTGCAGATATGTATGTATTGTTTTCAGAGATTTCTTTTTCTTCTTTACACTAGCTTCCTGATCATATTGTCTTTTAAAGAAAATCTAGAAAATTCATTCCAGTAATGTCTGAATTATTTGTTAACCACTGCTTAAATTTGAACATCTGAAATGTGCTAGGCCTTTCATAAAACACGGGTACAGTTCTGTCTTGGAGGATTTGAACATTGACTGTAACAATTGGTTTCAATAATTATTTTGTCACTTTTAGATAGAAGTTTCTACTAAGTAAATATTAATTAAGAAAGGATATACTTCTCCCTCTTTTGAACATGAAGTGCTATGTATCTATGAATACTGGAATAAATAGACTAGCTAAAATAATACAGCTTTCTCTATCAAGTTGAGCATATATCACTTTTTTTTTTTCTTAAATGATTGCAACAGCAGCTTTACAGACATCTAATTTCATTTCAATCCCAAAACAAAAATTGTTGAGTTAGTTTTTATGTATATATATACAACTTGTAAACATCTGTGTGTTCCAGATGACTGGACTTCTCTCAGTCTGTATCCACATTGTCACTGACAGCTTTTTCCCCTCCCTCTCTTGTAGAGTTTCTCTTTGCTTCTGTTGTAAAAGCAGGCTTCTAGCTTAGAGTAGCAGGCCTGTCAGTCAGAAGCCTTGTTACACAAGGTACTTACAGCAGAGTATTGTTTAAGAGATTTCACTGACAGCTAAGTTTTATTTTACGTCAATGTCCTGTTATGGCTTATGTAATCAGTGGTTTAAATATGATCAGCTTCATTGGCCACAGTATTGTGTGTGAAAAATGAAACCGTTGCAGTCACTGCTCCCTGGGTGATGCTCTCTTAAGGCAGCTGTCTTGATGGACAGTTCTGTGTTTGAGATATGCTAACGTCCAATATCCAAGTCTAAATATGTGTGAGACTATACATTCATACAGATTTATGGCATTGCACATCTATCAAACATTCAAACTACTCACTTGCAAAAACGTCTGTCCCTCTTCTATTAGCCAGGGACTAAGCTTTTTTAAGAGGATGGATGATTCACAACAAACCCCAGCATTGTACAGCATAGCAAGAGAGTGACAGTCAATTCTACAGGAAATTCTGGGCACTAAGATTATGATGAATAGACAAATTAATGAAAAAAGAATGCACCAAAGTACATCAAATATGCTGTTCAGAAAGTCCTAAGGTGCATATCCCTGGGACTGAAAGAGGAGTCATGTGTGCCTTATGTGATCTGCTCTGTGCTGGGTATTTCCTATTTATGCCTTTTTGACTCACCAGTACAACTGCTACTGTGTTGGTCAAATGTAAAGTTTTTATTGCTCTAAAAATATGTGTAATTTGATGTTTTATATCGTATGTCTGTATGTATAAGCAAGCTGCATAAAGCATGTACTGTTAGAAAGAAGGCTTGTTGAAGATTGTGACCTCTGTTTTCTGACTCTGTAACTCTTCCATACAAATATAGATGCTTTAGGTTACATGTATGCCTCTGTCTTTTTGGACTGTGAATCCCATAAGTATTTTGCTTAGGTCATTCTATTTAATAGAATACAATGTTAGATAGTGGTCACAAACCTTACAAAAATTTGTCTTGGAAATTTTAAATTTCTTTTCAGGATTTTCCCCCCCCGTTTTTGATTTTAGTATTAAAACTTGATTAGCTGTGGGAAAAGATGAGACTGTTTGATGTTCATTAACAATTCCATGGATGGATCTTAACTATTGGTTTGGCATTGTAGACTCTTAAAGTTGAAGGTTTATCTTGTGCTTATATCACACTGACTTGATAGGGGCCTTTTTTGATTCTTGTACTGAAACCTGAGGTGCAACTCAAGATGGAAAGATCAGTTTTGTGTTGTAATAAACATGTGCACACTTTCGGGTTTGAGACTAAAAAGCTGTAGGTAAGAAATCAATTCATATTTCTGTCAATGGACTTATCATTAGCAGCTAATCTTTATACTTTTATAGACCTTACAACTGCACTATTAAAGTTTTATGGTGCACATAGTTCAAGCCACATGTCTGTCACACGCTGTAAATTAGTACCTGTATAGAAAATAAATCTCATACTGACAGCCCTAGAGAATAATCTTCTCAAAGCACACATGGTAGTGGGTGCAGTAAGCCCCGTTGCTCAATACTGCATGCCAGTTCCCCTGAGGCCTGTCCTTATGGATCTCCTTAAAAGGAACGCAGATACCATTTTGATTCACTCACTTAGATCAAGGAATGTAATTTTTACTGGATGTGGTGGCTATATGGTATAAGCCCCTACCTTTGCTATTTCACTCTCCCTTATTAGAGAAGCCTACCAATAAGCCATTAGCTTTTTTTGCCTTTCCACAGCTCCTGGAGCCTGTTTGCCACCAGCTCTTTGAACTTTATCGTAGTTCTGAAGTTCGACTCAAGAGATTCACGCTGCAGTTTTTGCCAGAGTTGATCTGGGTGTATCTGCGTCTTACTGCCAGCAGGGACAGGCAGAGTAATGGTTGCATTGAAGCACTGCTGCTTGGCATTTACAACTTGGTAAGTGATGAGTGGGAATGGGTGAGGAAGGCTTTAAGTTTCACATCACTGACCACTGGGAATAAAGTAAATTGTTGCAACACCATCTTTAAAATTAAAATATACTTAAATGAGAGCATATTTAATGTGGAGAAAAAGATAATGTAACGAAGGGTTAGTAAGGCTGTGTTTGCAAAAATATTTTTTTAATATTTTATAGTTATCTTTTATGGGAAAAACATTTTCGCTGAAAAAGATCATCTCATGGGTCTTCTCAAACTGTTAAATACTTGTGTTTGTAAGGAAATAGGTAGCCCTCTTTAATGTTCCAAAATACAGCTTTCTATGATTGTCAGGCTAGTATGTTTGGTAAGTGTGTCACTTCCCACTCTCTCCCACTTACTCCGAATGTGTCTTTAAGGGTAATTTGAAGATGAAACCACTCTGCATGCACTTAGATACATACATATGTACATTTGAGTCAGAGTCTTTAGGGGAACTGTCATTTTAAGAATAATTAAGAGAAATTAAGTTTGGTTGTTGGATGTAAAAATATTTTTTTATATCCTTATCTTAACCTGGAAATGTTTACTTTTGTAGTGTTACAAGGCTGTTTGATAAATTCAGCAATACTGCCACAATAGGCATTCTCTAATGGGAGTTTCTGTGTTATAGCACCTTAAAACATACTCTACTGAAACATTGTCCTTCGCTGTGCTATCATTGTAAACCCCTCCTTTGAACTGTGTATTATATTTCTACTCATGATAAGGCACAGAACAGACAAACTGTGATTCTTAAAAATGAAATATATTATAGTTATGCATTTGTAGATCAGCTCTAACAACTGGAAGATCTAAATATTTTAGATTTATTCTGATAGAAAAAAAGCATTGGAAACTGCTTGCTGATTTTTGGTACTGTTTATTGGATTGAAGTAGCATGTTTATCTTTTTGCCTGTTTTCTCATGAAGGTTCTTCTGCAGTTCCTTTGAAAGTGATGTTGGTAATTAATATTTTTTTTAAGGACAGTAATTTCTCCATTCTCTCCAGATTCAGGAAGAGACCTCAGAATGGACAGTGGCTCCCACTACTTTTTGTCTTTAATGAAGTTGATATTTTTCTGCATATATACTGAGACTTGAGGGAGTGAAGTTAGTTTCTCAATACTTAGAAAATGAAAGATAGGGATAAATCTTTTGCATTCTGCTAAATTCTGTCAGCTGCCCTTCTGTTGTAATCCTTAAAGCCTGCTAGAAGTAGAGAGTTACCTTGGGCTAAATTTTCACATAAGCTGGAATGACTGGAGCTTATTGTTTGAAAATTTGCTGTACAAAGTGCACAAGGCACGATTTTATACTCCTTTTTGGGGTAGTCTTATGTAATTGCTCTTAGTATGTTTTCTTAAAAAACTGCTGGGTTTGCTTATGTAGTAGCCTAGCAACTATAAAATATGACCAGTCTGAAAGCCTTTTGAGAGAACACTCTGCGTATTTCCTACTGATAGGATGCCTCAGGAAACTTTGCCAGTCCCCTTGATTTCACCTTTTCTCTGTGGTGCATTTATTATGAAATATTATCCATTGTCAGCAAGTGACTCATCAGCCCTCGTATGTCAGTATCTTTTGGGCTTGAAGTTTAGCCTTGCTCCACGATGCAGTTCTGTCATAAATGTTATAATGTAAAGATGGGCTAGAAAAGCTTTTTTGTTCCTGTTTGTGTGTTTGTTTTTGAAGTGTCACTGATCAAGGAGCCAGGGCTGTTTTTTTTAAAGTGTTGCAGGCTGCTTCTGCAGAGCAGTTTGTGATAGAGGTCTTTCCCACTTCTTAAATTTGTAAAATTTGTAAATTTGCTGATATTCTGCAAATGCACAGAGTCCTTTGGGTGCTAAGAGATCAGGACATCTAACTTATTTTTGAAATACATTCTAAGAGTTGAAAGTCACTCCGAGTTCTATATCCTTACTTCTGTTTGGGTTTTGGTCTTGTTTTTAATGCAGGAAATTGCTGACAAAGATGGAAACAACAAAGTTTTATCTTTCACCATCCCTTCATTATCTAAACCCTCAATATATCATGAGGTAAGAGAGCTGCTGTGGTAAATTAGAATTGGATCTATTAGAGGAATGAAAACTGGATCCATTTGATGCCACAGGCTATTTTAGATGCATCTTGTTGCAGTAAGTTTTCAGTGTCAGTAGTTTTCAATTAGTGTAATCGAATTCAATAGCATTAGTGGAAGAAAAGGAATGTAAATGTTGAAAAATCTTTGCTGACAGTGCCCATTTTAAACAAATGTGGTGTTGTAGTGGTGTTGTAGTTGCGGCTGTGGTTAGTGTATGTGCTACTTAAAAGTAGTGATTCTTAATACAGTTAGAACTTGGAATTGCATTTTTCTTTCTCTACTGTTTCTGGACAAAAGTCTGTGATTGTGACAACATTAATCTAAATGGATATGTAAGAATCAAAGTTGAAAGTTGCTCTCACCTGCTCTATTGCTTGAAAGTATGGATGCTGTTTGCAATAATGAAATTAGATAATGCTTTTAGATTTATTGTATTCTGGAATAATCCTAATTTTTACAGATAACAAATTAAGTGTTGTTTAGCTTGAGTAGTTAGGAGTTTTTTGGGGACCTTTTACTTATGCTTTGTTTTCCCCCCTGCTCCTACCACCTACTTTTAGCCCTCTACCATTGGATCCATGGCTTTAACTGAAGGAGCACTAAGTCAGCATGATCTAATCAGAGTAGTTTACAGTGATCTTCATCCTCAAAGAGAAACCTTCACAGCACAGAACCGGTAGGTGATGTACTCTAGCATTCAACGTGCTTCACTAGGGAGGCAAGTCCTTAAACATTAAGACAAAATATATTATGTGATCAGTCCTTTCTCAGTATTAAATGCTTGGAAACAAATCTAGAGAACAAGTCTTGGTAGTCTTGAGGTATAATGGTTTTTTTGTCTTTGTTCCAAATTTTTATGTTCTTTTACTAGTTAATTTAGAAGAGTAACTTCTCTATCACTTCTGTGTAGGTAAGGAATATGTTTGGGTTTATGGTTGGCTATTCAATTTTTCCTTGAAGTATAACGAAATTCAGCTTTGAATCTGAGGCTGTGACTTTTTTTCCACAGAAAGAAGGGACTGGAGCTAAGTGGATAGACAGAACTAGGGGTGAAAGAAATTGCTCTGATGTTTAGTGACTGCCAGCTTTACCTGTGTTTAAAGACAGCTCTGGGAAAACTGATGAAATAATTTTGAATGCATTGCAGACATTTCCAGTTCTAGAACTTTGTCCAAACGTTACACCATATCCCATTTCCTTCGTAGTTCCTGTGTAGGCTAATGGCTTTCATTAATAATAATTTTAAGTGTTTATAGTGACCTGTTGATAACCTGTTTCAAGTTAATGAACTATAATGAAGGAGGGTTTAAGGATTTGTGTATTTACTTCTGATACTTTTTCCTGTGGGGTATTTTTTGAGACTGAATCGTAGATTTTTTGGGTTCAATTTTCATGTAATATTAAGAATTTAAACCATGCAAGGTTTTGCTCTTGTCTCTTTCCAGGTTTGAGGTGCTGAGCTTTCTCATGCTATGCTACAATTCTGCTATTGTCTATATGCCTGCTTCTTCTTACCAGTCACTTTGTACAATGGGTTCCAGGTGAGACACTTGCCTTTGAAATAGTCTTTCAGGGTCCATCTAGACTTCTAAATATTCATCCAGTAAAAAAAAGGTGCTTTCTGATGGGAATGGATTAGTTCTTGGTATGCTTCCATCATTTTCACTTGAGTTATAGCTCTGCTAAATTTGCCAAACGCGTTGAATTTTCCTGCATCTGAAAATTAGATCTGTTCTTTGAGTAGAGAGGAGAGATAACATTTTCTATGCAAGGGATTTCTGTTTTGGAAACAGTGCAACAGTTACTATGTATTAGCGGCCATGCATTGTTTCCATGATGAAGATGCAGATAGTAAACTGATAGAATAAATTATTCTAGTTTTTATGGAGGTGGTATATGGGAAAGCAGACCCCGTTTTCAAGGAAGTGCTTTTGAGGAGGCAGCTGAGAGCAGTTCTCAAGAATATAGTATCTGTGTTATCTAACTTGAGGTAAAGTGTGATTTCATGCTGTCATCATATATTAGATGGCAGATGACATATTTCTCTTCTATACCACTGAAATATTTCCTTTAAAGAAAATTGGTTTCAGTTACTGAATTTTGGGGAGAGTCTTCTGCCTGGTGTCTGGCAGCAGAGAACGTCTTGCCACCCTCATTCGTTAGAAGCTGGTTGAAGAAAATGTTTTGAAGAGAACAAGCGGGGTTGATGGCTGCATGGAAAATAACACTGGATTATCAGCAAGCCACATCTCAAGGCACTGTTACAAAACTGCTGTAGTGGTTAGGAAAGGAACATAAGAATCTTCTATGTTGTGTATTTATATTTTGAAAAATAAATCTGAAAATTAACTAAAATCTGTTATATAAAGACATTTTTAGTCTTTGTGGAGTTTAACACTTCCTCGTAACGTTGTTTTTTTTCAGGCTGTGTGTGAGTGGATTTCCACGGCAGCATGAAAAACACTGGAAAGAGCCCTGTGGTAGAGTGGTATTAGACCCTGACTTCATGGTGCAGCTGCTCACAGGTGTCTATTATGCCATGTAAGTGGATGGGGTTTTTTTCCCTAAAGAGAAAAGTCTGCTTTTAGGTGAATCAAAAGATAAGTGCCAGTTGTTTTAGAATTGAAAAAAATAGTTAAACTCATAACGCAAGTTTGTAACTTGATGAGTGTATTTCCCATCAATTGCTTATTCAGTGAACTGATGACTTCAAAATATTTTTGTGAGCACTGGATTAGGTGACAAAGGGGGAACAGTAGGTGCTGAAGAGAGTTAGGCTTTTGGTTTCATCTTTTCCCAAGTTCCCACTACCACCAGGTACCTTCTGTTCACAAGCATAATGCCAAGGTAAACTGATGAAATGCAGACCTCTAGGATGTCAGTAGCGTCTGAGGCAGGAAAAATCCATTTCTGGTGGAAATTCAGTTCTGCTAAGTAGCAGTAACTTTTACATACTGACCCCATTTTTTTTTTTTATTTTAAGTTTGTCCTGAATATGGCATCAATTTTGTCGTGCTTGGATGTGACAGGAAACAGCTTTCTTGTTCTACCAACAAGATTAATAAAAAAATATTTTGTGTGTATTTCTAAAAGAAGTGACAGGGTTGGGGTGTACAAACAGCTGATGAATTTGCTATGTAAGCAAAGAATTTAAGATCAGGATTTGGACAGAAAAAAGACAAGTTTGTCTTCATAAGATGTGAAAGATAGATATTTATCTTTACTTTTTAGATATAATGGTCAGTGGGAACTTGGCCAAGAGGTATTGGAGGACATAATTTACAGAGCACAGCTTGAACTCTACTCACAGCCTCTGCTGGTAAGAAACAATCCATTGCAATTTATGGGCTTGGTTCAGAGGAGTATGGATGTGTTTCTGAAGTGGATTGGTAATGAGAGCTTTTGTGGCCATTCACTGCGCTGTCAGATGTGAGTGGTTGTTCAGCATAGCTGTTTATACCATACTTCTTCTGCTTGAGTATTAAGCCATGGTGTTGGGATCTCCTAGGACTCCTTGATGCTGGAAGCTAGGATTTTCTAGTGTGTTCCAGTTGGCTCAAAATGCTTATGTTGTTTTGGCATAAGCTACTGATGAGTGGTTCAAAGAAGCTTAACTGAATAGTTATATGTCATAGGACAGTGGTTGCAAAAAAGGTGTTTCCTTTGCTTCTAGACCTTCCTCACAGCTGAGAATAAGCTGTGTGGTTTGACTGAAAACTCAGTAAAAAAATCCATCAACAGGATAGAGCTGCAACTGAAAAGGAGCTTCATCGCCAGATTTTGTTTGATCAAAGTCACACAGATCTTACTCACTACCTTCTTTGGAGGAACAGCAATAAAATGGAGTAGTTCTGATTGTTTGGATTTGGGTTGTTGCCTTTTTTTATTTTTTTTTTTTTCAGTTGTCACTATACTATACTAGCTGTTCTAATCATAAAAAGAGAGAAAATAAATGAGGAAAGTGGTGGAACTGGGCTGCGTGCCTGTGGATGTGATGGGGAAGGATGAGAAGGTTGAGGGAAAGGAGGAATTTTTGTCACATGTAGGAATGAGGAAAAAAAAAAAGGGAGGAAAATCAGGGAAATAAAGTAAAATAGACTGCTCTTTCAGTTTCTGCATCAGAATTGTGGCTAGAAGCCTTTAGTTCTCCTCTGAACTAACAGTCATAAAATGTCACTGCCTTTTACGTAACTGAAAATGTGGATTGGCAAAAATCTATTTATGTGGCAATCTGAGATCACTCTTTTCTGAAATAAATTACATAAAATTATTCTCTTGATAAATTAAAAAATTGGCTGTAAAATTTGTCTATGGGCTTTGTGACACTGCTGCATTTAAAATGCCTGATATCCATTGAATTATTGTAATAATTGGTTCCTTTTGGAAATGACGCATCACTCCATCAGATTGAAAGTTTTAAATTAAATATTGAACCTGCTGAATTGGGCCATCCTATCAAGGATTTAAAAGATGTGTAGGAGGATCTGGAACTTGATGGTATGACAATTTTCGGTAATCATTGTTCATTTTTAATCAGTTTGTCCTTAGAGATTACTTCTAATTGTAAGAATCTTCTAGAATATCTTTGTTTTTTTTCCAAAGCTCCTATTGCTTCTCAATCCAGTTGTCTGGTGTTGATGACATCATGACATCACCAATTTTTATCCCTTCCTAGTTGTCAGGTTTTTCCTGCATATGCATGCAGGTTTCTCTGAGGAATTTTTCTTGTTAGTACTCTGATCATTGCCTGCTTCTGTCTTGTTTTACTAAAGTTTCTAAAAAGCAGCTTTACAAAATTGTCACTTTTACAAAATAATTGCCTGGATGTCCCTGCCCTCATGCTATATATTTAAGCAATTTTACTTTTTCGAAGATTGGAGCCCTTTCATCTCCTTACATTGTCAGGAGAGGTGTATAGTTTAGCAGCATTATAAAATTCTATATTTGAAACTTTAAACTATTACCACTAAATAAAATACCATCTGGGAGTGGATTTACCTGCTGCACAGGTAAAAGTTTCAAGTTTAGCTTCTGCCTAGGATTTCCTGATGGCAGCAAAGTCTTTGAACTCCATTTAATGTTCAGGCAACCCCCCACATTATGGTTATTTTCAGATATCTGTACTGAAGGTATTTGTGTAATTATGGGAATACCATTGGTAATCATTACAATGAGAAACATCATGGTCCCTGTGTTTGAGTACGTCTCTTGGAGAAATATTTTTGACAATATAGTAGATCCATGCTCTTACTTACATAGGTTTTTATTGCCTGGAGGAAAAAAAAAAATTAAAACGACCAACCACTACAAAAAGTGCCAACTGGAATAGCAACATCAGAAAGCTTGAAATACCTGTAATGTAGTAGTGATCTTCTGCCACTGTCACCCAGAGACTGTACTGGAAAGGGCAGGAAGTAACACAGGGGAAAGACCTTTTCTGGGTAAACAAAGGTATCTCTGTTAACAAACGCTGAGTGTTGGTTTCATGGTCAGGAAACCTGGGAGTTTCTACAGAGGCAAATTAATCATGAAGAGTCAGAATTACTCCCAGCCTGTACCTGAGGAGTAGGCCAGTGCCAGTCAGTCTTTTCCTCTGAACCAAGAGTTCTGCACTCTTTTCAGACAGAAATCCTAGTCTTCAGAGCAGAGACACATGGGCTTTCCTAGTTCAATACACAAGAATCATGGATCAGCAAATCCCTGTTGTGACAGCACCTTTATCCGGTGTGTTTTGTTGATGCACTTACTGCTCTTGTTGAATGCTCTTTTGTTAGAGCTCCTTTCTGGTAGACAAGAGTGGATGTCTGGCCTGGAACCAACCCTCCTTTGTCACTGCTGCAGACTTGGCTTGCCAAGTCTGAATTGTGCTGTGTGTTTATTTTCCTGCCTTTCAGTGCTGGAAGACATCATGAGCAAGTGTTTTTGCATCCTGCAAAAAAAAATAATTGTAGTTTTGAGGGTTTTTTTGGTCAGATGAGGACTGTGACTCATTCAGACTGGTTGTTTAGATTGTTTCAAAGATTTACTGTTGCACTGATTTTTATCTCCATATGGTTTTCTCAGTCCCCAGAAGTACAATTTGTGCTGTTAGAAAAGGACTGCTGTTAAGAGGTTCAACAAGCAGAAATGCTCTGTCACTTTTCTGGTTCTGTTACAGAAGCCTTTTGCTACTAGTTTTTAGATTAATTTTTTTCCCCACCCTGTATACTGGCAAGGGTACCTATTCCAAAGAGGTAGCAACTGCAGTGAGTAGAAGATGAGAAGGCAAACAGTTGTATAATATTGAACTTGATCTGTTGTGGTTCAGTCAGCAGAAATGAGTTTCTCAAGTCTGTATTGTGATCAAGGATAAGGTGAATGCAGTTTGTACCATTTCAGGAGAATGGCATGGAAAAGGGCCTAGGTGTGAACAGGAGAGCAGTTCACAAACAAGTGTTGAGGCTGAGAACTGGTTAGCAAAGGGAAAATCAGTGTGGACAAGTAGAAGGCAGAATGATAAGGAGTATTTCTGTAGTGGTGCCAATAATCTTTCGTGCTGGTTAGAAGTCAGACAGGAAGGCAGTAGAAATGATGTTTAATGTAGAGTTACAGGATCACAATGGCAGCAGGAGATCAGGATCAGCTATATGGCTGCTATTCCAGTCCCCTAGGACTGGTATTTTTATTGCTGGTTAGTTGTATAATGTCAGTAAGATTTGGGAAAAATCAAAGTGTGTCCATTTTGTGGGTGGCACTTTTGGTTTTTTTAAAAGGTTTAAGTAATAATTTGTGTGCATCAACTTTGTTATTGTTGAATATTGTGCATGCTGCAGAGACCCAGAGCTTTTCAAGAGCTGCTACACAAGTTCACTTTTTTTGAACAATTTACTTGTAAACTAGGAAGCATTTCTGAAAGTTGTTTTTTCTTTTTTAAAGTAAACCTCTAATCCCACAAAGGCATTTTATGGAAAATGTAAGGAAGCAATTAAAACATCAAAGCCAAAAGAGGTCACTTGTTCTTCTCAAAGCTGCCAAACAAAACTTCTGCCTTTGTACTAGGCTGTTACAATAAAAAAACAGGTCTAACAAAGATGAATGTATTTTAATAATTTGATGCTCAGTGCTTAGGTTGCAATTTCAAAAAAAAATAAATGTTGCCAGTACCTGCAGTCTAATCCCCTTGGTTAGGTTTTGTTGGAGTTTTTTGTTTGGGTTTTTTTTTGGGGGGGGAGGCAGTATGGGGTTAGGGTGTGGTGGAAACTGGCCCTGACCCTCTGTGCACCAGGCCACAGGCTGCTTGCATTGGCTTGGCCTGTGACTTAGTTTTATGACGCCCTTGTCATAAAGCATAAATGGTATTTTCCTTGTCATTTTGCAGTCTCTTTTGGATGGAGACCTTCCTGTATAGGTTATTATCTCTGTCACTGCAGGTGGCAAACGTGGAACAAAATAAATTACCTCAAAAAAAAAAAAAAAAGAAAATTCAACTCGGGTTTTGGGAATAGGTTTGTGGTGAGCTTTTCAATGTAGTTATCAACTGTGAATCTTGGGGATGGCACCATCCATCTTGAGGAGATCTGGCATAATTAACAATTCTTGGCTGTTCTCCATTCTGTATCCAGCAAGAGATCTAATATTGCCATTAGTGCAATTGAGGAGAGTAGTGGTACAGCATTTTACTTTTATCTTAGGTTGCAAACGCCATGAAGAACTCGCTGCCCTTTGACGCTCCCGATGCATCGCAAGAAGGCCAGAAGGTACTGAAAGTAGAAGTTACTCCAACAGTGCCGAGGATTTCTCGGAGTGCTATTACAACAGCTTCTATCCGTCGTCATCGCTGGAGGAGAGAAGGTGAGCTTTCTCTGACAGGGGCAAGTATTGTAGTGTACTGTAGTCATCATCATCACTGTAATCTGGCTTCTGAGTTTGAATGTTTGCAGAACAGTTGGGGGAGTTTTTTGTTTGTTTGTTTTTGAAAAGTGGTACTCCATAATAATGTATAATATTTTACATCTTCAGAGCACTGCATGAACATGAGCATTTGGGGTGTTTGTTTTGTTTTTGATTTGGAGATAAACCATGAGGTAGGTGAGAAAATGGAGAAGGTGGGAAATGTTTAATAAGGCTTTTTTTTTCTCCATGTAACACAGCACAAAATTGTAGGGGTAAAGTGTGGCTTAGAATTTGAGTTCTTTGTTTAATCCACACTAAAACTCCCATCATAAATAGCTCAGGGAATGAATGGTGATATAGAGACCTTGATAGGATTCCAGATGCCTTAAGCTAATGATGGCAGTGGGAGAGGGAAAAACTGACCACCACACTCTCATCATATGGCCCAGTTTATTGGGGGGCCATAAAATAGGTTTGGATAGTTTAGAATTAGTTGTTATTTTTCCTCAGTGAGTACTTACATAATATGGAAGTGCACTTGACTGTATGAAGAAAAAAAATAAATACATAGGGATCTTTACCTCGGTGTGATGACATCTTCAGTGTAGGTGTAACAGAAAGCTTTCTTTGAAATCACTTTGTCATACTTGTAAAGCTTTGTTGCTCCATGTATTAACCAGTGGTTTAAAAAAGCTGCATAAATTGATGAAGCTAAAAAGTAGAATAACCTAAAAATAAACTGAGGATAAAAGAATCTGAAAACAGGAATTGCATATTTTCCTGTGGTACTCTTTTTTTTTTTTTTTTTTCCCCCCCCTTTTATTTTCTTTCATTCTTCTCTGTCATGTGCAAAAGGATTTGATGACCTCTAGCCTTCAGCTGAATGAGGATGTCCAGGACAACAAGTCTTCTGTTTCCAGGACTCTGGGTCATGTTTGTCTTCACTGTACTTGCCATTATATTCATTTCTGGTCTACAGTGCAGCCCACCTGTCCCTTTCTGTGGATGTTCTCACAGCGTTTAACTAAGCATGGGTAGTGTTTTGTGTTTGTTCCGTGTCCGCATAAATCTTCTATTTTCCCTGCCTGGGTTGGAACGCCAAGAAAGAAACAGAAAAGCACTAAAATGTTATGTGTTGAATCCCAGATGGCTTTGACTTCTCAAACGAGGCTGACTCAAGCATTCCTGGCTCACCGATCCAACACGGCTCCACAGACCTAGGGATCAAACGTGAGCAAGAGGGGGAGGTGCTGATGCGCAGGACCCCTGAGCATGGCTTCCCGGAGCCCACCTTGGCAGCAGCCACCACAGAGGGTAGGACAGAGATGAGGAGGCAGAAGTCAGTGAGGCAGTTGCTGGAGGAGGATCCTGGCTCCCTATCCCCAAGCAGAACTTCTTTCCATTCTAGTGTGTGTTTCCGCTATCCCAGGGTGTATTAGCTTCTCTTTGCAATACACGCATCCCCTATATACCTAACACCAGGTCAGGTACTACCTTTTGTTATCACGTGGGCTGGCCTGAGGCTTGCATCTGTGTGGTGAAAGACTGCTTGGCATGGCAAAAAAAAAGAAAGACAGGGGTAACAGCCAAGAGCTTTGGGATTGCTTGGAAACCTTCTATTACTGAGCATGTTTAATCTAATATTAAGAAGGAACAAAATGCACCACATGAGCATGATTCTAGTCCTGAAAAGTAGACCGTGTAGAGTATAAATGGATCTGACTACAACTTAGTTGCAATGGTGTCTTATTAGTCTGCAGTTTTTAAATTTTCAAGAATGAAAAAAGTCAAGCCTATCTACGATGAATATACAACTGCTGATGTTTTATTTGTCAGTCATCCTTTAATTGAAAACTCATACGCGTACAACTCATTTAGAGCTGGCTTCTCTAAAGACAAGTAGCAAAAAAGCGCTTGTGTTTTCAAGAAGAAAACAGGTTGTCATGTTTCTAAAAACTTTAGAAACAATTACTGCTTTCTTTCTCAGTCGTGCTGTCCACAAAAATGCTGTAGGGATTCATATGTCTGCTTTGCAGCCAAGAACAGCAGATAGAGTAAGTGGTAGAAATTTATTTTGCTTAAGTTCATCTATTAATTTTCGAGTAAAGATGTCTATTAATTTTAAAGACGATTTACTCGATAAAACGTAGTTTTGAGTACTGAACTTGAATCATTTCTTCTCAGAGATGAGAATTAATTTCTTGTAGATTTACCTAAACATGTTTTCAGGTGTTCTATCCTAAGGCTTCTTCTCTATCTGGACATTCCTTTGGTGTTTCCAGCCTCTATAAGGACTTTAGTTGATCATAAATGACATTTATTTACACATTCAGATATGAGCTACATAGGTTTCAGATTTGTTCTTCAGGAAACAATAATCTGGATAATCTGGAGATTTAATGTAGTGTTATCACAGAATCCTTACCCTTAATCAGAGTTACTATCAATAATTAAGACCTCATGCTTCTGTAGAAGATAGTGGCATAAACATATTTAGGGCAGTTTATAATCTGCTTGGTGCATTGTGAATATGAGCATGCTCAGTAAATGATCCTGTCTTCTCTTAAATTCACTTTTCAGTTGGTCTTACTCCATTTTACTAATCTTTGCATGTGCATGACCTGAAGGATATAGAGAAGTCCCGAGCTGCAGAGAACTTTCTGTAAGAGACAGGAAGTGGGGAAGAAGTTTATAAAGATACTGCATTTTAGTCTTAACTTGTTTTAAGACATTGTTATAACTTGGCGTATTGGATAAGGCATCATTCCACATGCTTTACTTCAGTAGAAATGTATTGAATACCATTTACTTCTGTGACATTAGCAATGTATAATTACATGCTTGAGCAAACTGAATTCTCCAGCTGATAGCATCTGGGAGAAGGCCAAGGAATAGAGTTTGGCTTGATTATCAGTATATAATTGTGTGTGCTTATATAGGAGTCTGATATTTTTCTGATGCTGATTTCACAGAAAATGTCAGCTAGAAAATTCCCTCTCCTTAATATCACTTTGATGTCAAACAATACAACGAAAGACTGATCACTTCTAGTTACTTTACAACCTCCAGGTATAGGAAGAATAAACAGACTAAAAGTAATTTTAAAAAGGTGTATAAAACCCCTTCTTCAGATCAGTGTTTTGACCCAATAAGTAGAAAAAGAGTAGATTTCAAGAATGACTCAGTAATACCATACAAGGTGTTCTGCTTGCGGGTGGTTGCAGCTGTGGTTACGTACACTATTTTGGGTCAGTGGAGAAAATCGTGTCTATAGCTACAGCATTACCTGTGGATCCGCACAAATAGCAAATTATTTGAGGACAGATTTATTCTGATAAGGAACAGTGAGAGTCCGGAGTACACACTGTAGTGCAATTGATATTATTTCTGTTGGCTTGCACTGTCTTTCCTTTTGTTCTTACAGTAGAAGACTACTTGGTAGATCTTTAATTTTTAAAATTTTCTTATTGGTCTGTTGGAACAAAAAAAAAAAGAAAGAAAACTTCATTAGATCATCCTGTAAGGACTCAAAACATTTTTTTATTGTTTCTGAGGGCAGTTTTTAGAGGAAAAATAACATGTATTAGGGAAAGAATGTGTTTGCTGAATTACTTTAATCTCATTGAGAACTTCTGTAGGCATGTGGATCTGACTAGACAGAAATTCTCTTGCATGTTGTCTTCTCTATCTTCTTCGTTTTTTAGCACTGCTGAGCAGCCTGGGTGCCTGTATGGTTGCAGCATCCAAAAGCTTGCAACAACCCCTCTCAGTCTTGTCTTTAAATTCTGTGGATAAAATGCCACTTTTTCAGTGTGACTATTCTGCTTCACTGTCCCTGAATAGGAATGTCCCATTATGCAGCAATGTTTTAACATAAACTTTGAAAACTACTAACGTTCTTGCAATAATAAAAACCTTAGCTGTGTTATCTGGAGATACCTTCTTGCAAGTTACACATCTTTCTTTTGAATAAGAAGGACTCGAGAGGGGAATTCAGCTGCTACTCTTGCTGCTTGTAACGAAACACACTTTCATCCAGCTTTGCATGATGATATGAAAAAACGTAAATGTTGGTTAACTGAAAAAGTGGTCTTGCTTTTGGTATGTTCCAGTTATGTCTTATTTTTATTGGCATCTTTGATTATGTGTGGGAAGGTTGGAGGGGGGAATGGAGATGTTGTGGATTGTGAATTAAATATATCAGTGTTTAGTGTAAGAAAACACACATCTCAAGAACTTGAAGGCTAGTTCAACCAGACAGGCTGGGCAGGAAAGGGGGGAAAGTATATGTATTTTAAATATGGGTACGGAAGTTGAAGCACGTAATGCACCCTACACTTAAATAATAGCCCTTGAAACCCAAGAAGCTTATTTTTCTAAGGCTAAAGGCTTTACCAAGGAAGGAAGACTGCAGTAACATGAACTATATTAGCTTTCTGCTTTTAGGAGGCTAATGAGTCACATAAAACTACATAAAACTGTAGAATAATCTCTCATTGCATTGTTCTGGGAGTGGTCTGATTTGGAGATACCTAAATGTCTTTTGTAAGCTGCTACACAGTAATGGTAATTCCAAGGCAAAGTTTTCCTGAAAAGAAGTAGTAAATTTAAAGCAGAGTGATAAAACCTCCCTGTAAAGTTTTGCATTATGCTTCAGAAATGTGAAATTGGGTCAGGCAATATTCCTGCTACACAGAGGCAGCAACAACTCTGAGAGCGCTCTGTCTGTTCTGCTTGTTCCTTATCTAACAGTCAGCATGAAGGGATGAACTTCCACTCAAATGTTAGAATCTCCTAAATACTTGCCACCACGTTTTTCCCATTCCACAAAAAAAGATTTAAACGCGTTTGCTCGGCAGCAAGCTGGGTTGGACAGTATAACAGTTGGAGCAGTATAGTGGCTTTAGCTGGGATGGATCCATAGGTTTTGCAGATTTCTTGCATATAATCAGGCCCTACAGCTTTTATAAAGAAAAGCAAAATTCTTATAACCTGAAAGCCTCCTTTTTTGCTAACACAGTTAAAATTTATGCCTTTTTCTCATTGAAACAAGATATATGGAACAAAAACTCTAGCTGCATTTTCAGTTTTGAAATTTGAATGCTGCTCAGTTTTCTACTGAAACAATAACTTCCTTTGAGTACTTGGAGCTTAGAAAAAGTACTTGAATAAGATTTATTAAAAAAGTGTGTGCAGCCCTAATCATATAATAGGCCTGAAAACAAGGATTTAAGAAATAAGATTGTCGGGTTTTTATTTTCTCTTTGATACTCCAGTCAAAAGCACAGTGCCTGTTCCACCACAGGAAGTGTTTTAGAGATTAAATTTCTCTTAATACAAGGGTTGTTTGGTTTTGGGTTTTTTTAATCTGAAAAATCTGATGCTGAGATAAAATTAATATGGTGGAAGCACACAGACAGGATTGCTGGAAATGCAGGGAGGATTGAGTTTTGAATGAGAGAGAACTAGGAATTGGGTTAAGCTTCAATAGAAAGTGTAGTCACATTGTTCGAAGTGCCAGCTACATACAACAGAAGCCTTCTACCTCTGTTGGAACATTGTGAACGTTGCTGGCCTAGGAAGTAGCCTAATTCTGAAGCTTACTGAGCACTCACCAGAACTTACTCTGCTGGAAGAGATCCTGAACATGCTTAGATCTTGCCTGAAAATAGGATAAAAATCTGAAAGTGTGGTAGCTTTGTTTTGTCTCCTTTTTTTAACCACATGTAGGAGGAGAATGGGTAGCAGTATGTGCAGACAGAACTAAAACAAATCAACCAAATGGGGCCTAATTCTACTTGTTTCATAGGCAAAGTTTGGGACTGATACTCTGACTGATAAAAGTGATGTAGATGAAAGGCAAATCAAGCTCAGGGAGCACTTATTGTTAGACTCTGTTATTCTGCTAAACATGACAGGAAAATTACTGGCTGAGAATCAAAAAAAATGTAAGCAAGTGGAATCCAGGTGGATTAGCAAATGAGGTTTGTTTTGACATTCCGTGCACACCTTTGTCTTCATGTAACTTAAATGCATACTGTGTGTTCTGATTGGTTTGGGGTTTTTTTGGCTCCTTCTTTTTTTCCTAACAGATGCTGAAGGTGTAAATGGAAGAGAGGAGTCTGTGAACCTTAATGATGCTGATGAAGGATTTTCATCAGGAGCTTCCCTCAGTAGCCAGCCCGCTGGGACCAAACCTGTATCCTCTATATCGCAGAAGGGCAGCTTAAGGAAAACAGCAAGTGGGCGTTCTTCTAAGGATAAAGAAACCTCTTCTGCAGCTAAATCCAATGAGAGCCCCCGAGATTCAGTAGCTCGAAAGCAGTACACGCACCAATCCACTGACCTGGCTGGCGACACAATCGAGATGACACCTAGTAAGAAACACCTCAGCCTGCCTGCTGGGCAGGTGGTGCCAAAAGCCAACAGTCTGAGCCTGATCAGGACCGCCAGTGCTTCCTCCAGTAAATCATTTGACTATGTGAATGGCAGTCAAGCAGGCTCCAGTGTTGGAGCTGGTACAGAGGGTTTTTCCAGTCTAGCAGCTGGCAACTCCAATCGGTTTTCAACTATCAGCCTACAGGAGGACCGACTAGGCCAATCTGGGGAAGGTAAAGATCTCCTTCCCCCAGGAGCTCCCCTAACCAAGCAGTCTCGATCTCCAAGTTTCAATATGCAGCTGATATCCCAGGTGTAACTTTGACTCCCTTCCTTAGTACTCCCTCTTTCTCTTTAATCCCCTGCAAGTTCATCCTTAGGCAAAACATGAACCATCATCCCACAGTGTGAAAATACTGACTGTTGTGATCTTGTTTGATTTGGTTTAGCTATTATACTGTATTACTGAAACAGCAATAATTCTTCCCTCACCTTCATCCTCCTTCCCCCTTGTAAACATGGTTGTGAAGCAGTATATAATGTACTGTATGCCTTTTTCCATGCCTTCCTTTCTCCTTGGGTGATGTGCAATCCATCGTAGGCTGATCAGTCCCATTTCAACACTGTGAGACTGGAGACACTGGCGGAAATGGTGAATGTGATCCCTATGAGATGATGCTTTGGCTTTGTTAAGAAATAGAAACGGGTTTGTTTTCTCGGTCTACAGTACTGCAAAGACTACTGGATCATGACTTTTCTTTCTCAGAACCAGGAGTGCCTCAGAGATTCTAGTGTGACTTTGGACCTCTCTGAGTCTGTGCAATCAATTCTGGGGAGGGGATTGTCATTGCTGCTCCTGGCTGCCTACAGCACTTTTTTCTTTAAAATGAGGGTAGTTTTTTCTTGACTGCCCCCAGTCTCTCATCCCAGAAGCTTTTGATGTTCAGCAACTGAGACATGCATATTAACAAGCTGTTTTCCCTCGGAGAGAGGATTCTAAGTTGATAATGTAGGTTACAATGCACTTCTAATGGCGTTGTAGCCATTTGTAATGTTACATGTCTTCCCCTCCAGGACACAGGGTCATTCTGCATTTAGACTAAAATTTACACAACACCATGCTGTGAAAGCAATTTGGTTTGTAAGTGGGAGGGAAACACTACTTTCCCAGGAAATAATGGCTAGCTCTGCTCCATTGTTGTTGTTTTTGTTGTGAGGTGCTGATCACTGAATTGAAAGGTGTATTCGGGTAAAGAGTATTTCTCAGGCTGCTTTCTTTGGTATCGTGGCTGTTGGGACAGCCCCCACCCCTTTCACCTGCTTCCTCAAGGTCCCTGAATTCAATCATGGCATCATTTGAGGAATCCTGCAGTCCAGACAGACCACACTCTCAAGGTGCTGTCTCAGGGATAGAGACAATAGTTTGCTAGAAACACTGAAGCTTCAATGTGAAATGCTTTTCTAGCAATGCTGTTTGTGCAAAGGGGTACCGACAGTCCTTTTCTCCCTGGAAGGATCACACTTCATTGCCTTGGTATATGTAATCTGTTGAGGTTTTTTAACTCCTATTTTAGTGGATTGGCCCTACTCTAGAAAATTCAGAACTCGTGCCATTGAGCCAAGCCTTGAATGTATATGACTGGTGTATGGGCACTGGCTGGTACTTATGTTAGAGAACACTGCTTAGAAGCACATTTCTGGTTACATGGGAGAATGTTTGTCATTCTCTCTCCATCTGTCTGTATCTGTCTTTGGATTGATAGAGAGAAAAGGGGAAAGCTCATTCTCTATGCTTGAGTCATGTATGAATCCTGGAAGTTTACAAATTGTAAACCTGCAGGAAAGTTATGTTTTTTACGTGGGCACTTTGGTTTCACTGTCACTGTGAAGGATAAACGTAAGCAGTTAAAAACAGCAGGCTGTCTTTGAATGTCTTTTGGGGGTTAGGGTTTTTTTGGGGTTGGTTTTCATTTGTTTGTTTGGGGTTTTTTTGTGGCTTTGTTTTTTTTTTTCTTTGGAAACTTTATTTCAAATAGAACTTTTTTTTTTCCAAATTTATGTTTTCATTTAAATATTTGAAGATTTTTTTTATGGTTTGATGAGTCACTTTGGTAGCCTAGTCTTCATGTCATACATTCATAAAGTGAATTAAATTGCATCTGGATTGATGCAGAAATTCAGTTAGAGTTAATAGACTCATCAGAAAGAAAGAAAACCTTACAGTTTCTAAATGGAAGTTTAATCTTTAAGGACAGTAGTCACACACAGATGGAACTAAGGCAAAGTGAGGTTAAACTGCAAGGCTTACGTTTTGGTAAAAATGTCATAAGCTGTATATGGTTAAACTCTTCTTTATAAAATAAAGTTCTGCTAGTGGGGACAATTCGTAAGTTGTGGCTGAAAATACAAAGTTTATACTTTGTGGAGACCACCAAAAAGGAAATTTTCCTAAATCTTTTGGACAGAAAAGGTCAAGAGCATCAGCTAATTTTCTAAGAGTTACTTAATTTTAGTATTTTAAAAAGTAGAGTTGTTCATTAGGAAGGTTCTCTGCTGTCGGCTGTTTGCATTGTAAGCATTCCTCCAGAAGTTTTAGGACACTTAAATTGTCATCAGATCAAATTTTACAATCTTTTTTTTTTTAAATATTCTTTTGTGCGGGATCCCACACTATAAAACTATTTCAGGGAAGTGAAACAGCTTTAGTGACTTCAGATTGGGAAGTTAATTTGAATTGGCTAAAATTTAACTCAGACTATCTTTCAAGATATTTTTACAGTTCTCATTTTGATGTGCCTTTTGTTACGGTTTCATTCGTTGTATTTTGGTTTGTTCTTGTGTATATACACCTATTCCATATCAGTCTTTTTAAAATGAGTTCAAGTTTATCCCTGGAAAAAAATTAATTTTTGCTATGTGTTAATGTGGTACATCTATAACTTCTCAAAATTACCCTTTTAGTGCAGTTTATTGGAGCTTGTTTTGTTGTTTTTTCAGCCAAGTACTGTTTATCTTACAAACTGAGTCATCACTCATATCTACGAACCAGCTGTAGTAAGAGGCTTTGCAGTGCTGTGTATCACGTTTACTGTTAATGCTTCTAAATGTGTCTCAAACTATGCTAAGGTGTGTCAAGATTGTAGAAAAAATTCATTCACCTAAGTTCAGTACACTTCAAAGTACTGTGGCAGAAATAAAATTAGAAGTGTCTGGGATATGGGTGGAGGGAATAATCTGCTGGCTTTCTGGTTACATATGCTAAATACTAAACAACGTACAAAACATACTTAAATTTTCTGACACCCATGACAAATGTTTAGACTTAAATCAAACCTCTTCATCCTAAATTCACTCTGCTGTGTCTTCTTTTAGAACATTTGGTACTTGACATGAGCACTAGGTTTAGATTTCTGCAGTATTTCAGTGCAACTGCAGCATTATAAAAGAAGGACAAGAAGCAGAACACTGATTTTTTTTTTTTTATTTTATTTTTAATTTTTTCCCCCTCCGTATGTGTGCATGCATGCACATACATATAATTCTTAGGTGAGGAAGTGTGGATACTATATTCTGATGTATAGATGCACTTAAGTAGGAAAAAATTAAATATTCTTTGATACACATCACAATATGCTGCCATTTTGCAACTCATTTTTGTTGGGCTTTGTAATTTTAAGAAAATACAGAATATTGGTATTGTGAACTCCAGCTTGATTATCTTTTTCAGGGGTTTGTTGTGAGCAGCTTTTTTTTGAAAGATGAACCAACCGTTCTTTCATCCTGCAGACAGCAAAGTGATGAAGTAAAAATACCTATTAAAATCAATGTTGCAAGATGACAGTTTAAATTGTTGTATTATCCCTTTAGTTTTCAATTGGAAACTTCCATATCACAGTCTATTTTAAATGCAGATTTCTTTGAACACCCTTTCTGATGTGAATTTTGACAAGTTTTTTAACAGAATCCTTCATTCTGTAACGCTGAACATCATGTTGCATCCAGTAAGCATTAGATCTGGTATTTGTAGTTCACAATTCAACTATTTGTGTTGGTCTTAAATGCAGCATTTCCAGCGTACTCCTGCTAGCTTTAACATAACAACAGTCATCAAAATAGTGAGAAAAAAAATGTTTTCTGACAAAGTATTTATTTGCACTATTTATGAATACTGGAGTTTACTGGGACAGGGTTTTTTCTCACCATGTGAGGTTTACTTGTGTGTGAGTAGGTACATACATTTGTCACGTGTTGACAATCAATTGCCTCAACTGTGTGTATACTGTATGTAAATAGGAACATATTTTTCCAGATTAAGGGGGAAACCTGCATCTTAGTGGTGGTAAAGCTACTCTGTAGTAGGGTGACCCCAACTCTAACTGCTTTTTGTCTTCAGATACTATGTGGTTTGTTTTACTTCTTTAATGAAGATTATTAGTGTTCTGGGAAAATTTTAGCTCCAGGGAAATTTTCCTCAATATTTAATGTACAACATGTTCAGAGAATTATATTTTGAAAAATTAATTTTGGAATAGATAATTCTATGCTATGGCTGTATTTTAACCTAAGAGTTTGAACTTGTCCTATTTTATCATGAACCAATGGCTATCTTTTTTAAGTGTTCAGCATTTTAACTTCAGTCACAAACTAGAAATTTTTCTTTATCTTGGCTTACAAATTTAAATTAATTTGAAGACTAAGAGAGAATCAAGAATAACTTTTTGAAGAAAGTCATAAAAACCAAGCTGTACAGTGTAGGTACTGTGCTCATAATCCTGGAGGAGGTATGCAAAATATAATGGAATATGTTTGAATTAAATGTATGTACTACACACAAAAACAACACTTCTGATATTAGTAGATCTAATAATCTGATCCTTAAATTCTGAAATTCTCTCATTGCCAAAGATATTGCTACCTTGGCGTGTCTAATATAGCATTAAAGCCACTTTATGACAACTACTTATAATGTCCATCAGAAGAATACACGTGGCCCTTTTATTTCAATTTCTTGTTTAGGATAATTGCAGGGCTAAAATTGCAAAGTACCACTCCTTTTCAAGCACAGAAGCAAAGAAGCCGGATCCTCTGTACTTGCATTGCATTCTTGATTTATATAAATTTTTTCAATATTTTATATTTTTTTCAGTATTTTAAATGCTATTTGTTTCTAGCATATGGGCCTTGATGTCTCGATTATTTTTTAGGTGTTTTTTCCCCCCCCCCCAGCACTTGAATAAACTTTGCTGTGGAAAGCTTTTCTGTAGGTCATTCAGGGTAACAGACAATGACATGGATGTTGTGTTAGCGAATAAATGTATCAGTCTGTCAAAATTCTCATGTCTTTACCAAACAAAGAGCCAAGGTACTTGCTCCTTCCACAGTGATGGAAGATGATGGTGAGCTGTGAGCAACGTGGCTTGTTCCTGAAAACAGCAGTAAGTGGATTTTGCAAGACTGATACATGTGAAGTTTTCCACATAGTCACTATGAAATTTTATTTAAAATAAATCTTGGAACAAGATTTTTTTTAAAATGTAACAGCTATTTCAGATAAACTTGCCTAGTAAGTTTGTCAGGTGTCAAGGCCTGTGACATTAAAAGTTTAGATGCAAGCTGAAGAAGTCTTAGTACCTTACACCTTCAAGAAAAGGATTTAGTAAAAATCTGTCCCATGTTATTTGTCTGTGTTGAAGATTTAATGGGGAAAAAAAAGTTTCCACTCATTTATTTTTCTTTGGGCTACACCTCTCCCTGATTTTTTTTTTTTAACTGTGTTCATCAGATTTTACCAAAGGTGGTATCTGAGGAACCAAATAAATTTAAAATGGGTCCATAAATTATCCCTTCTATCTTAAAGGATTAGTAAGCTATTCCTGTGAGGAGCTGTTGATGGGAACAGATGTATATTAAAACTTTGTACAGTAAAACGTTGCCCTATATTTTAGCTTGTGCATGATGAGCAAAGTGATGAGATCAGGTTTTATTGACCAATTACTTGGTTGTGAGCTCCTAGTGTTTTACAGTTGGTAAGATGTAAGCAGTTTTAGAGAACTGTCTTTGCATTCTGATACAACTTTTTTAAGCAATTTAAATTCTGACTCTTGACAGGATGATTAATCGCTTGTTAAAATGTGGTTTAGAATTCTGACAGGTTTTGATTTTAGCAGGTAAAGTGGTCAGGGAAGATTTCTGTTTATGAGTATCTCCTGGTAAAGTGTCTCTATGGTGCTTTGTCCTGGAAACTTCCCTACCAATCAGTAGTGAATCCTATGTGTTTGAGTCCTCATTCTCCCAAGAACTGAGTCCTCATTCTCCCAAGAACTGATCACAAACAGAAAAAAACAGTGTGTGTGAAGCAACCTTTTACCTTTTGTTCTGAAACAAGTACTTGGGAGTGACAGAAGTACTGGCTATTGACACTGTTCTTTCTGTTCAGGCAGTTGTTGTTGTGCTAGACTTTCATGTTATTAGTTTATGAAAAATGCAAGTAGTAAAAACTTTGTGGCTTCAAGTATACAGTAGATGTGAGTTAACAATCACTCAGGATAAACAAACTTGTCAAAGTATTAATAGATTCCTAGTACTGGGGTGTGTCTGTGTGTGTCAGTGTGTCAGTGTTCAATGATTACTTTGAAAAAAGACAGTTTGATTACATTAATAACAATAATAATAATGATTACTTTGTTACTGTTTTCTCTCAGATAGTGCATACTTAAGGGATGGATATTACTAGCTGGTTATTTGTGGACGAATACCATATAATTAAATAAAACTGAGTCATTTAACATTTTTTTCATATCGAAGATTCCAGGAAAAAGCTAATAAAAATTTTTAATAATTAAATCAGCTACTCTTAATATATTTTAGATTTACTATGGTAGCGTTTATTTGCTATTAAAAACCCCAACAACTTAATTGAGGTACCCCATGCTGCATTTTTTAAATTTGTAATTCCTGTACTTGACAATGAATCTTTTGATCTGTTTTTGCCCTTGTAAGAATACAGAATTTGCTTACAGTTTTACTAGCAAAAAGAAACATTCTGCAAGGGTTAAAAGATTATTTTCATACTTTTTTCTGTCACACCAGGTTTGTTTCTCTGAACTAGGGTTTCTGAGGATTTTTACTGCTTTAGCGTTCTGTAATCTCATAGAAGGAGCATAAGCAGCACGTAGCCCACTTCTTGTGGACAGACAGGCAAGGCAAAGGACATGGATTGGTGGTGTGAGCCCCTCTTCACCAGGATAGCCCTGCGTGCTGGTATGAACCCCAGACGTTCAAGATTTGGTACTGGTGAAGGACTAAACCAAACAGTTTTTTTAATAACCGTGACCTCTGCTGTATGACGTCCTTTAACCTGGGACCAAGGAAAATCTTCATTCTTAGTCCTGAAGAAGGCACGCATTGAAGATCATGTTATTGGTGCATGTAAGCCATTATCTTAACTGTCTTACTGAGCTGGTTCATGCTGTTGACTTGTTGAAATGTGAAATGTAGTTACTATTGACTTTGTAAATACCTGCCAGAGAAGAAATATAATTATTTTAAATCATTGTAAATAGAGATGTATAAAACTCGACACACTCTGCAATGCAGAAAAATATATATATATAAATATATAAAGATGTTAAATAAATATTGTGCTGTTTCTGAACAGAAATGATTACGCTGTGAATTGCTGTTTTTTAGAACTGTGGTTTGCGGTAGTCGGGGTGGACGGGCCGTGAGGGGAGCTGTTCCAGGGGACGCGGAGCTGGGGAGGGAGCTCTGCCGGGGCCGGGGTCGCGCCGAGGGCTGTTCCCGGGGCCGGCGGTTCCCGTGCGGGCCCCCCCGCGCCTTTCCCTCGCCCAGCCCCCCGAGCATGCGCCCTGGCGGCCGCGCCTCCCTGGCGCCGGAAGTCCCGCCCCGGCGCCGGCAGCGGGCCGCGGGTTGGCCGTGGAACGGGTCAGTCACGGCGCGGCCGCCGCTGTTGGTGCCTCGGGGCGGGCCGGGCCGAGCGCTGGCTCCATGTGAGCGCGGTTCCGCCTCCTGCTGCCGCTGCCGGCGGCGCGGGGAGCGGGAGGGACCCCGGTCCTGGTCCCGGTCCCGCCGGAGCGGCGCCGTGAGGGCTGACGTGAGGCGAGGCGAGGCGGGGCCGCCATGAGCCGCATCGAGGGGTCGGGCGGTG
Source organism: Oxyruncus cristatus (assembly GCA_013399855.1). Taxonomy (NCBI): domain Eukaryota; kingdom Metazoa; phylum Chordata; class Aves; order Passeriformes; family Cotingidae; genus Oxyruncus; species Oxyruncus cristatus. Next base: position 80,000 of record VXAY01000699.1, on the reverse strand, counting down.
GCCGCCGCCACGTTCTGCAGGTGAAGTTCGTGCCCGACGAGGAGGTCCTGAAGCACATCGCCGACGACACAGGTACAGCGGGCCCCGGGCAGCGCCCGGCGCCGCCCGCCGCTCCCCGGGCGCTGGGAGGGGGGTCCGAGCAGCCGCCGCGGCCCCCGGGAAGGGGGCTCTGCAGCACCCGGGTCGGGCCGCAGCAGGACGAGGCCTCCGGGGTCGTTCTCCCGCTACCACCCCCTCCGCGGTTGGTCCATGTCCAGCCCGGCACAGAACGGGCTGCGGGCGGGGCGGAGCGAGGCTCCACGTGGTGGGTGCTGTAGGAGAGTTTTGCTGCAGTTTTGACTACTTTTAAGGTTTGAAACCTCTGTGGAGATGCATTTCAAACTTGCCAGTACAAGGCACGGAGCATCCGGATTAGACACTGCTGGTCCTGCTTTGAGCAGAAGGTCAGACACATGGTCTCCAGAGGGGTCTCAGCCTGAATTCTCCCACGAGTGTTCTGACAGCCTACAGGCAAGGTATTTTGCACTTGCTCCTCTTTGCCATGAAAGATGTCCCCTTGGCAAGTCCCCTTTGCATGCAGTGCTTTAATATGTGAGTCACTGTCATTTTGCCCAAAGTGTGGAAGCTGATGTGTGCTGAAATGGGTGTCTTGTCCTTAAGGACTGTAGGGACCAGCATTTGTGGAGAAGGAGGGACTAATGGTTGTAGGTCAGCTGCTGACCAGGTCTTCTTTTAGCTGGACATCTCGGCGTTCTTATTTGTTATAACAGGAACTTGGTCTCTGAGTTGGGTGGCTGCATACTACTGCAATAGAAATCATGAAATAGCAGGAGATTAAAGCTTTTATTGCAATCCTAGGTATCAAAGTACGGAAGGACAAGCCTCAGCCGAGTATCAATTTGAAGAGGTTTGTGAAGAAGCTTGAGAATATTTCAGATGATGAAGCCCAGGAGATCCTAGAAGAGAAGAACTATGTTGCTACTCTTGGAATATGTGCCCAAGGTATCAGCAGGAGAAAACGTAACACATCTGTGACTTTGGGAGATTCTTGCAGTGTCAGGGTTGTACAATGCTGGTGAAATTCCTTTTGAGGGCTGAACCAGCTCTGGCTGTGGTTGTGTTAAGAGGCAGAGGAGAGGATTACGATTCTAGGATTTTATTATGATATTTATTTTATAACACTTGCAGTATAAAGAGAGCCAAATAGTGAAATGTTGCATTTCATATTTCTTGGGTTGGGAATATATCAGTGCTTTTAAAATAGCTGCAAGTAACATTTCTTTTCACAGATCCAATGGGAAATGGCACAAGTGTAAGTGGTGGTGAAGTTTACTCATTTCAGACTCCCAAACGCTCCAGTAAAATGGCAGAGCTGGGTATGTTTTGCTCTTTTTTCTTTCATTCTTGCTCTGTCTATGGTCTTTTTTTGAGTGTATCTGCTTAAGTGATTTGTCACTTCTTTTTATTCAAAAGATATAATTGCAGTATTTCAGTACCTTTTATTGGTCTTTGAATCAGTCTTCATCAGAAACAAAAGCACAGGGCTAGAACAAAGCAAGGACATGATGGAGGTAAGAAATACAGATAGTAAACACATAAGAAAATCTGGAAGTTTCTTAATGCTGGGAAAAAGTCTGCATATTAGTGCCAAAGGATGGTAGGGTTTTTATTTGTGTGACTTAGAAGGATATGAGTATATCCTCACTGTGTAGCAGTGAGAATCAAAAAAAGGCTGTATTAGCTTTGTGTGTCAGAGGATTTCTACTCAAAGTGTCTGAGTGTGCTTGCTGGGCTAACTGTGGAGTTAAGAGTCCACAGTCCTGCAGAAAGTGGCAGTTCTGGAGAGAGCGGACTCTTGGTTCAAATAAGATGCTTGAGGCATGTTGTCACTGTTTCTTTTCACTTGAAGAGTCTTTGTACATCCAGCACTGTCTGAACTTCATTCGCGTTTAGCTGTCACAGCTGCTGATACATCCTACAAAGGATGATCCGAGGGAGAGGGATCATCCTACTGTACCACTATACAGAAACGGGTTTCGGTGCCTCTTAGCTTCTGCTGTGTCTTGGGAAGTTGTGTGCTTCTTATCTTACACCTCCTTCTGCAGCAGAGTAGATTTCACTGGTGCTCCCTCTTGGAGCCAACTCAGTTTGAAAATGGAAGTCATACAGTGCTGGGCTGTTAGTCACAGTGCTGTTCCACAGAATAGGCTGTTGGTCCTGCAATGCTAGGGACTGTTTGCAGGTTATGGGGACCTTTCATATTCAGATCAGTCATTCGATTTCAGCTTGTACTGATAAGTAGTACAAAGAGGTAAATAGTTCCTCCTTGGCAACTGATGAGTTTGCTATACCTGATGCTTTACTATGTCCAGCTGAACAGTTTTAAAGGGCTAAGTGAGCATGACCGAAAATCTCTCTGATTCGAAGATGTGGTCTCCCAGGCAGCAAAATCTGCTCTGCCATTGCCTCAGCCATACTTGTAAAATTAATTAACTGACGAGTTCAGTCTTTGAAAATCTTCTCTGAGGATTACATTCACCATTAGGATTAGAAAAAAAATGGAAGTATCTGGTGCGCTTCCTGCAATAGCTAAGGAATTAACACTTAGAGAGCATTTCAGGTATATGGCTCCGTGTCTGACTACACAGATCTGGAAGTTTTGCACCTGACATGTGAAAATTCTTCCCTTTCCCCTGTTTCCTACAGCCTCTGAATTAGCCCACACACCAGAACAGAGTGTGGCACCCGATTACTCCAAGGGCCCTGAGAAGACAGCAAAGACTCCTCAAAGTAGCAGTAAGTCCTGTGATGGTTTGGGCAACTGAAGCTGAGTGAATGGTGGTTATGTTTCTATTGGGGTGGTGGAGTGAATGCTTGAGTGCCAGCTTCTGTCATGCTTGAGTGTTCTAGTCAACTTAACACCATGGGCTGAACTGTTTGGTATGCATGGCCTCTGCTTCACCGGGTGTCAGATTTCTTCTGCCCTGCTGCTCTAGAGGAAACAGGGACTTCTTTCTCATCTATGGCAGTGACATTTAACAACTTCCTCTGCATTCAACAGAAATACTTGCACCTGAGAGAGTTATGAGTTGGGTTGGTGTGTTAAGCACCAACTAGGTAGGAGTGTGTGGGTGTTCATGTGTAAATTCGCGCTTTGTTATATAATATTTAAGCACCCAGTGCTGCAGGGAGAAATACAGGTGGGAGAAATCAGTGCAGGTCAGCACTGGCAAGAGCATGTACCTTTGTGCTTGAAAATGGAGTCTGATGTGCCCAGGGAGAAACCATTACCTCATCTTTCTGCCTCTTCCCTCCTGCCAATGGCCTCCCAAGGCTGTGACTAGAATTAAAAGCTGCCTTCTGTGGTAATAACATTGACTGTTGTCTGAGTCGACACAGGCAGGCAGCTGGAACAACCACAGACTCACGGCTGGAATGTAAAGAGTAAATTTATATCCGTTACCTCACTAACCACAAGTTCCCCAAGGCAACACCTGGGCAGAGGCACACAAGTGGAGATGGTGTAGGCACCGAGTGGAGATTTAGGCACTGTTAAGTTTGGTCCAGTGCTAAAGAATCACCATCCTGCTGTTCACACTGGTTTATCAATGACTTCACGCATGTGTATAGTTTACCACTGTGCTGTGATTTTCACTGAGTTTTGATCTTCTCTGTACCAAGACAGGGAGCTTGAGCCTCCTCATTTACCATCCCATTAGGGTGTCTCCAGATCTAGCAAGCACCTGTGTTATCTAGACACAGAGGTTCTACTTCCCAAAGCATATAGAGAGCCAACAGCAATAAACATGGTATATGTGTTTTTCTACCTTGCTACTCGAGTCTTTACTATCCCCAGCTGCAGGGTCACTTGAGCATATTTGTAAGTCTGTTTGCCAGTCTTCCACTTTTAACCCATTCCTCCCAACAATTGTCTTTGTTCTCTCCTTGCCAACCTGTGAGGAGCAAGAGTCAGGGAGCTGATATTCTGGTGCAGTGTACCTTTGAGTAGTGAATGCCTGGTTTTCTACTGGGTCACCTTGTGCCACTTTGAAAATATGCGGTGCTCTGTACAATGCTGTTTCTTGTTTTTCAGAACATTCAAGTTCAAACAAAGAGCAGCTGAGGGTGAGTGATGACTTTAGCTTGCTTGGATTTTGGTTGGGGTTTTTTTTTTCCCCTACTTTTAAAACTTGAGGTGGCCGATCAGTACAGTTCTGGAAAGGAAAGACCTTGAAAAGCCTAATCAAACCACACAGGAGTAACTGAAATGAGAACCAGAACTACCGTTAATGAGGGCTATGGGGTTTGGAGTCAGTGGGCAAATAGTGGGTTTGACAGCTTAATTACCATGGGTGGAAACTATTTCCTTGCATCACACAAGTGAGGAGGCTAGACAATCCCTTAATATACAGTTAAACTCATAGCTTTGCCATTTCTCACTAGAGGAAGAAAAAACTTTTGATTGTAAGGAGTGCTGTTAGAACAGGAGTTCAAGAAGTGTGGTGCTGTTCAGTTTCTTACTTTAACTTCCATTTATAAACTGGGATAATGGGGGGATGTAAGGTGATGCTGTGTTTTGTGACGGTACAGAGAGATACTGTCCAGAACAGCCAGTTGTGGTTATAGAGGAGAACAGTTGACTTTCTAAAATGGTATAGTGTCATGCACAACTTTTCTGGTGTCTAAGGTTCCAGGATGAGATATGCCTGAAAAAGAGATGCTGTTGTCGGAGGCTGTATTCACTCCATGATGATTTCACATCCAGTTTGTCAGGATCAACAAAAGCGTTTCCTAAGTGTTGCAGACTTGGTCCAGTGTCCAAGTCACCATGTGCTTTACACATACATAAGGAAAATGTACCATTACAACGTGATGAGCACAGGCAGCTTGGGTTCCCTGTGCTGTACTTCTGGGCTTAGGATGCTGAGTGGTCTTCTGGCATTATGGTAGTTATTTTCATAGAGGGACTTCCAAATAACTTTGAGTAGGCAGCATGGTGTGGAAGATGACTGCTGTGGAGGCCGAAGCATTTCCAGTTTGTCATTGCTTCGATTTGACTCTTCCTGAGGGACCAAGATTGGCATCTTGGTTGGAGATTCCACAGTTTTCTACCCTCCATCTCAAGACATGAGTTGAAAGAACTAAGCCCCTTTTGGAACCTGATCCTGCCTCCCTCTGAAGGCAAAACAAGAACTCTCCATACTTGCTGCCTCTGCTTTCCCAGTTTCATGTGGGCTGAAATAGTTTGGAAATGTAACCTGATTCTACTCTTTGCTTGGCAGAGTGCTGTTTAGAGGAGAGTTGTGTTTCTTCTTCTAACGCATGTTTTTTCTTTGCAGAGTAAAAAGAAGGAATTTGTGTCTACCACACCTTACAGACTCAGAAAGAGGCTAGCAGGTAAGGATCAGCCTTGGCAGTCAGCTCCCACAGTCAGTGAGGCATTGTGTTCAGGAGAGAGTGTTTTTCCCGATGATCTTCTGCCTGTAGTAGCAGTGTGACTGAAACAATGTGCTTCATCCTGCAGAGAGTGTAGAAATGTCCTTATGTTGACCTTTGCTCTACCACTGATAGTTACTAAGGTAAGGGGTGGAAAGGTTAGAAGCACCAAGTTGCCAAACTTCAGTAACATGATCAAAAGAAACAAAACTTCCAATAATCTAACCTGTGCTGACACTTAAATGTGGAACAGTTGCTTGAACCAGGCCATAAAACTTTTTGATGATGGCTGGGACATCCATGGTAAAGTATTCCAGTAGTTATTCCAACAACTGGTTGGCTATACCTGCTCAGAATGAATGCTGTGGAGAGTTTAGTACATGGTGTTTCATCTTCTATTTCTTTTGTGTTGTGAGACCAAGACTGAGCCAGATTTCGTCTGTGCTCTTCAGTCAACACTGCTAACAGAGGTATTTTACAAAACCTTTTTGCGGAGTGTGACTTAGAAGATACTCAGCTTGCATGATTGGCATTTGGGAAAACTGATGCAGAGATTCTAAGAGAAATAGGGAATTCCATTGTCCATTTTTAGTCACTTTTTATGGTAGGATTATGTTTCTTAGTTGGTATCAAGGAGCAAACTTTACTTTACCATACTTTGTGATGCAATTACTGGGAGAGAAACGACCATGTGTGTTTGAAGTTCTCTTAAGCATTGATTTTACCTTTCTGTGAAACGTATTTAGGATTCAAATGCTTGAAAAACATCTCGAGAATGTGTGTGAGAGTGCGAGATTGTGCAGAATTGGTTACATGTAAGAAGTCATTCCTAGCTTTTAATCTTAAATTTATGCTCTAGCTCCAGATTCCTATTTAGAAAGTGAGAGTGAATATTCTGCTTCCTGCTCAGAAGACGAGGATGAAGAAGATCAGCAAGAAGTCAGCACTGTTTTATCAGGTCAAAAGACCCCAGCAAAAACTAAGGCTACAGCTACTCCCAGAAACAGCCTAGCCAAAAAAAATAAAGACGAAAAGATGGTGAGTGTGCAAAAATTCTGAGCTAGCAAATGCGAAGGGATGTATGGTGGCAATAAGCTGTTAGTGACCACACCTGGCTGTGGGGAAGGACTGCTGGACTCATTTCAAATCAAACCCGTTAGGTTGGCTTTTGCTGTACTTTTGAGCAATCCCTGCTGGAGAGGCATCACATGAGCCTATGGGCTAATCCAGTCTGTATCCTTAGCAGCTTCAGGAGGAGAAGTTCTATAATGTCCATGAAGCAGGAGACCTTGTATTAATAAAGGATGAAGGAATTGATTCCTTTAGCACCAAAAGTAGCACACATTACTGTTCTGGCTTGGTGTTCAGCCTAATTGTCTTATTTCCTTCCAGCATCTGGGATCCTCATACTGCCTTAGAATTAAGTGTTATGTTCTCTCTCTCAGAATCTCTTTTCTGTCTCCGTCTCCAGGAAGGAACCATCCGATTAGGTTGACTTTGGCAGAATGCTACTGTAAAAGCCATTTTTGCAAATATTTTCTGTCTTTCTCTTCATCCTTTTGCTATGTCTCATATTGGCCATCTTAGGGAGAGGCAGGAGGAGTGTGGCTGATCTTACTGTCCTTTTACAGAGCAACCTGGTGGAAGACTACTTTGAAGCTCACAGTAGTTCCAAAGTGCTCACTTCAGACCGAACGCTGCAGAAGTTGCGGAAGAGAAGACTGAATCAGGTACATTCACGGTGAATAACACAACTCTTGGAGCTTTTGATTTGTTTGATGAAGATTTCCCTCATCAAAATTTCCTGATGTTGCTATTTTCACTTTATTTCTGCTCCTTACTTGCTCGGTGGTAGCACTGATTTAGGTAGTGTTTTAAGCAGTGTGTTCCCTACTGCTGCTCTGAGCAGGGACAGTGCCCAGTTGTTCAAATCTGAGACAGTAGGGAAAATGCAGGGAGAAGGCACTGTCAGGTGAGCTCGTAGTTGAAAGCTGCAGTTACCAGAAGAGGTTAAAGTTTTCTTTTGGGGGATGAGAAGAGGGAGAAGCACAATTGTAGAGATCCGTTTTCAAAATTATCGCCAAAGCAGTGTTTTGTCAATGAAATGATATGGGGAATTACAAGCTATCTTGACTATTTATGTGTAGAGGAAATAAAGAGAGCTCTTTTAATCTGAACATTACTGGATCAAGCCACTTCCAAGACTGGGACAGCTCAGAACGTTGTTACCTAGTTTGTTAGATTTACTTTGTTTCTTTCCAGTTTCTAGTAGACAGGAATCGTCTAATTGTGGTGACTGAATTACTTTATTTTTCTCACTTTCATAAGACAGTTCAAAAGAAGGAGTTGTACGCTACGTAGACAGGTACCCAAGGACAGGTGCCAGGGAAGTGTGTAGAATATTTGGATTTCTTGTGTCCATGACTGCTTTTTGTACCCATTTATGTTGTAAAAGATGGCATATATGCAGACTGCCTGATGCCTGCTGTTGTCTGGAATTGCTGCCCAGAGAAACACCTAGATTCTTAACAAGTTCTTTCATAACAGTGATGCCAAGAAAAATGGCAGAATGGAACTGCTTAGAAACAAGTTTTGTGTCTATAAGCAGCAAGGTATTTATTGCAACGTTGGAGAGCCCCCAGTTCGCCTCGGACAAAGAAGCTCTGAATTTTTCGGCATAAAGCCGAGGATTGTATACAGTTTAGTGAGAGATTACCATATTTTGACATACATATTCATCAGGTTTTGACATTTAATTACAATATTCATAATAGGCGGGGTTTGGGTGGAGCTTGAGGCTGAGTCGTCTTTTGGGGAGTTCTCGGAGGGTCATTCAGGTTCCTTTGGCCTCATTAGGGGTCGTTTTCTTCTCCTAATCCTCAGTGAACTTTTCAACTTTCTTAGATTTGCTGGCTACATGTTAGGGGCTGGTAAACCCCCCTTGATTTATTGCTCCCTGAATGTCTTTCCTATTTTATTTGTGACTACTTGGTTGACCTTCTTGCCCTGAATGTACTGCTAGGTCAACCTTCCTGTTGTCTTTAGTAGAACAGAACAGAACAAATAATCTTCTGCTATATTTCAACATAAGCAGAACTTCTTGGAACAAGATACCATCTTTCTTAGTTAATCCTCAAAGACCTGGTCCTTGTCTCTGTTACATAAACATTGCATTCCTCAGAGTGGGGCACCAATGTCCCCAGCCTCCTCTGAGTTAACCCTTTAAATCCTTGTTTCAACAGCTCTGGAAGGAAATCAAGGCTTTCAGTGTTAAATCTACTGCTGGCTTCAAAGAAATCGAAGGCTTAGCAGTTCTGTCTCTCAGTGCTGTCTTCTATTGCAAGGGAGTGGAAAGCAAAGCTCTTAAAATTGAAGAGAAAGGGAGGCCAGTGTAGATTTGATGCTACTTATGCTGCCATGCTGATTAAACACCAGCATCACAGCACAGCTTTAAAGCTGAATTATTCCTTTGGTTCTTGATGCTTTTGAAATAATACTTTTTCTACATTTGGGTATCAGCTGCAAATTATTTCCTTTCTGCTGTATTTTTTTTTTAAGATGATGGGTTTTTTTCTCTTGTAGTGACAAACACCTGAACCTTTGCTAAGCATGTTGCTAAGCCTTTGCTCCCGTGAGCAGGGTTGTGATATTGGCACCTTCCTGGTACAGTGCTTGGGGCTGTGTAAGCTCTGAGCATGCCTGTTATTTCTGTAGTGGTTTTCCCATACTTGGCAGAATGACAAAAAACACAGTGTGATGTCTGCTCTAGTCCTACTCTGGCTGTCATTTCACATAATAAGTTTACTTAATCTCTGCTTTGTGTCTCCAGTAGCAAAACTGTGCTTAGGGGGTCTCCATGGGAAAAAGAAACAACCACAGATTGAGTGCACTGACAATGAAAACTATTCTCCCTAGCTAGAAAGCATACTAGAGGGTGTTTTTAAGGACTCCAGATATGCCTTGTTCCTTCTCTGCTTTGAATGACTGTCATCTCTTTCTCAACATAGGAAACATTGCGTGATCTTCTGAAAAAAGCTCCCCTTGCCTATGCTGCTGAAATTAAAGAACTTAACCAGCAACATGAATCCTTGTTTTCCAAGTGGATGCTGCAATTACAGTAAGTATCCAAGGAGAATCACTGAATAAGCCTAGTAAAAAGGCACTGCCAGTAAACTTACCCTTAGTCAACAACATCCTGTGGATGAATGAAGGAGTGACGTTTTTTCTTATGATTGATTGCTTAAATTTAGAAGTAGATGACATTAATATAGTTTAGTGCTTCCTGCAGACCATGTCATATCTGACTAACTCCTTAAACTGAATGCCTGAAGTGCAATGACGCTGCATTCTACCTGGCTAGTTTGCCTGCGCCTCTCTAAACCAGTCTAGAGGCATTCACAAACAGGGAACATGAAGAATGAGAAAACAGTCCTCGGTTGGCTTCACAGCCATCTGGTTATCGGCGTTTGAGACATACACAGCAGACAGTTACCTTCTGGGAACTGAGACCCCAAAATGATTTCACTTCAGACCTCTGCTCATAGGGTTGCAAGAGAGTGGGCTTCAGTTATAGTAATTTTTTTCATCCTGGCTGCAATTTGAGGCAGTAACTTTCTTTGAAGGTTCAGCAACCGAAATTTTATTCCACTGGGGTTGTTATTCAGGCCAGAAAAATAAGTTTCCAAGGCTGCTTGTTAAAAAACATGTGCTCATTAGACACCACTAGTTCCTGGGAACACACTGTGTTTCTGATAAGTTGGAGAGGGGCTTAGTCCATGTGCAGTTCGTCAAGACCAAGGCCTAATGAGCATTTCTCAGATCACAGTGAAGCCTGAGAGAGGAGTGGATGTGACTGAAGTCAGTTTTTCTGGGACTCTGCAGTTCCCTACCTTATCCTCTTTGTGCTTTTCTGCCTCTTTTTCTGTGGAACAATTAGAATAAGAAATACATATGAGAATAGAGTAATTTACTTTGAAATTGTGCCGTGTATCGGAGTGGAAGCACGAAAGCTTGCTTTTTTCCTTGTAATTGCTGTGACCCACGGTAAACATGTAATATATCCACTGGTGAGTGGATACATCTGAGTGCTGGTTACATTTGTTACCCGAAGCTGTAGATCTATTAACACGTTAATGATAGTTAACGTTAGTCAATACCATTTTCTTACATAGATGTTTTGCTGAATTTGTGAGCCTCTAGGCTGCTAAAATGCTTCTTTTAGTAGGATGCACATACCACATTTCAGATTCCTTGCAGCTCATCTTATTTATCAGCTGCCAGCTGAAGGTAAGCCTGGAATCGACAAAACATGGAAGTTTTTAGAGGCAAGATTGCAGTGGATCATTTTGCCTAATAAATGGATGAACCTAAAAACAGACTTGTGCTTTTTTGATTCGGTGTATTTTGCTCACTTTTCTGCAGCTTGGGTTTCAATGTCGTGCTTTATGGACTGGGCTCAAAGCGTGATTTGTTGGAGAAGTTTCGTGTGTCTCTGCTCCAGGATTCTGTTCACCTTGTGGTTAATGGATACTTCCCCAGCATCACTGTGAGATCTGTAAGTGTGGGAAAAGCTTATGGTTTATGTAATCATCTTGTTTTACAGATACCTCTTAAGTCCTTCAATGTAAAATGTTAAGGAAGCCTGCTGCATCCTGTAGCAGCAGACCCTTGAATGAAGAGCAGTTCTTCTCTCTCTTAAAGAAATTATCCCATCCGGTTTCCAAGGAATTGCAGTAATTCCCATCATTAATAGATGCTTATCACTCTGAAGCCTTATTTTATGTCACTGTTTTGAAAAGGGGCAGAAATTTTTTGTTAATGTTGACTGTTTTGGGGATTTGATGGTAAAAGTAGGATTACTTCCCACATGAGAGTCAAGGGCAGTTTCAGATTTTCTGCACTTTTGTGCCAGATCCCTTCGTAAGGGACTCCTATTTTCTTTTTCAGATTCTCAACTCCATCACAGAGGAGGTATTGGACCATATAGGGACCTTCCGCAGCCCTCTTGACCAACTTGAATTCATTACTAAAAGGTTTAAAGAAGGTAAAATGACTAATTTATACATTCAAATGTTGGAGTTTACTTGCTGTTAGGAGAGCATTTCTTTCCTCATAGTTTTTATATGTGCAGTTACAATTTCTTAGTGTATTGTAACTAGTATACTTCCTTGCTTGTAATTTGTGCAACATACATGAAAACATATGCACCAGAAATATATTTGTGCATGATCCCAAGCTGTTACTTCAGTCAGTGTTATACATCAGGACTGCAGTGTGAAACAAGGAGGTTAGAATTGGTTTCAAAAGGAAAATTAAACATGGAATGCTTGCTTGAAATACTTTTGAACATCTCTTTTACTGCTTTTACATACATATTATGTACATTATATATATTGCCATGGAATCTTATTTGTGCATGGCATTGGTGTTTCAATATTTACATTTTGTTTTGCATCATTACCCGTCATTTCTGGTGGGACTGAGTGAAAAGACTGGTGAACAGCACTATGCACCTTGATGTACATAAATCAAGTACACTATAACTGATCTGACTGGGAGTCTGAGGAACCCTTGGTTTTCGTTGGCAGACAAGTGTGTATTCATTTGCACAAAAACTGGTTGTAGTTCCAGAATTGTTTCTGTACTGAGGAAACAGCTGTTCCCAGGTATAAATACAGCAGCAAGAAACTATCTGGAAATTTTGCATTATCCAAGCTAGGTCTTTGTAACTTTCTTTCAGGACTCAGTGGGAAAAATTTCCAATGAAGTTAATGTATTTTGGATCCAACCCTTAATAGAAAATGCATTTTCATTGTATGAGGAGGAGCTTAAAGATCTTAGCCATGTAACTCAAAAGCAGCTGAACAAACTGTGCATAAGCTGCCATTCTAAAATATATTTTAATGACCTTGAGTTGCAAAGAAATGCATAGCTAAAAGGGCAATTCACAGTAAAACTGTGACCAAGTGGAAAGTGGATTATAACAGAAAAGTTTAAACTGAAAAAAAGAACTGTAGCTGTGATGACAACTGTGATACAGTGAATTGAGGAAAAGCCTTTTAGGTGCTCAGAAAAACCAAGTGTGGGATCAAAGTAAACTGTACAAGGAAAGTGATTTGGTGTTGGAGTGATATATGTAGAGCCTGATGGAGTAGACTTGTCCTGTGCTGCACTGGGAATGGGAAACCAGCTTGTGTGCAGTTTCTTTGACTGGTTCTCTGCTGTTTTTTCTGACCTTGCAGATTCATCTTTAGAGCTCTATGTCCTCATTCATAACCTGGACAGCCAGATGTTGAGAGGAGAAAGAAGTCAGCAGATCCTTGCACAGCTATCGTCTCTGCCCAGCATTTACTTCATTGCCTCTATTGATCACATCAATGCTCCTCTCAGTGAGTTCACTGATCCAGCAAAGAGAAGAATCTATGTTCTGCTTTGGGGCTGCTGTTTCATAAGCTTGTGTATTACTGTTGATTTGTAGAACAGTTCTGTTGATGTATGTATAGTCCCCATTGGGAGTATGGTGGTACTGAACCAAAACTGTATAAGGATACTGAGAAATAATACTGATCATAATATACAAGTAGACTCCAAGCATCTGGCACCCTTTGATTTTAGGGACTTACTGAACTGGATGTTATGTCTGTCATTGCAACTAAACAGTTCTGCTTATTGACCAGTGTTGTGGGCAGAACAGAAGCTTCAGACAAAGTTGATTAGAGAAGCCCTCCCACTGAGCCATGAGGTGCAGAAAGGACCCCCCCTGCTTTCTAAACTCCTCCTCAGAGAGGAGTCTCCGTGTGGCTGGACCCAATCCTAGGGCCAGACTTAGTAGATGGTTTATGTCTAAAGGATTATGTAGGTGTAATTGAACTTTGTTTCATAGGATAAAGAATGGCAAACCAAATACATAAATAAATGTTTTTTTTAAAAATTAAGATGATGATTAGACTAAAAGATTTTAATCAGAATTATTTACTACAGAGTATAGGTGGCTATAACTACTAGTACAGTGCACTATTTTTGAAGGAATATCGAAGCACTTATATTAAAGCTAGCAAAAACAATTATTGAGTAGAGTTTGATGTTACTTACCTATACCAGCAACTGTGGGCAAATCCCTTTAGCTCAGCCTTGAGAAGTAACTTTGTGGGGCATTCCCACTCAAGGAAGGAATCTTCACACCCTCTCAGAAGGGTATTGTTCAAGCTGGTTTACCCCCACTCTGGGCAGAGCATTCAGCTACAGCTGGTTGCACACTGTTGACTCGGGAAGGATTTACAGTAGACTGTAAATCCTAAATGTAAAGGATACTGGTGTGGAAAAGAGATGCATGCAGATGTTTTGTTGAAGAGAACTTGTCTTGCTGGAACTTGCTGGAACAGCAAGTATCTGGGTCTGTGTATTACACAAGCATACGTAGTTTCCTCAGTCTTACAGTAGAACTATCTACATTTTAATATTGCTTATTTAACACCCTAGAAAAGATAAATCTCTCAATTTTGTCTGCTTGCTCTTTTCTCTCTGTCTAGTGTGGGATCAGGCAAAGCTGAGTCTTTATAACTGGCTTTGGTATGAAACAACCACATTTAGTCCTTACGTGGAAGAAACATCTTACGAGAACTCGCTTTTGGTACAACAGTCTGGATCTTTGGCTTTGAGCTCCCTCACACACGTCCTGCGCAGTCTCACTCCCAATGCCAGGTAAGACACTCTTACACTTCGAAGTAGCACTTGCTGAGGACACAGTCCTTACAATCCATGTTCTCTGACAACAGTGTTGAAGATGAAGATGGTAGGACCTGGGTTCCAGTTGACTGGTTACTTTAAATGAACAGCATTTGGATAGCAAACCTTGTGTGGTAATGAGATTCACAACTAGGTCTTTGTGCATAAGGGCAAATCACTTAATATTTTCTAAAGGTGGGGGGTTTGGGTTGTTTTTCAATTATTATTTTTATTTTGATTTTCTCCTTTCCTCCTTTCACTTAGGGGGATATTCAGATTGCTTGCTCAGTACCAGCTGGAGAAAAAGGACAACCCATCTTACCCAGGTAGGTACCCACCTTTGCTCATCTGTTTGGGGTGTTGCTGTTCACAGCACCCCTGGCTTTTGGTTTGCAGGTTACATCTCCAGCAACAGAAGTGCTACAACAGTCGGCTCAGTGTCTTTCTAAGTGCCACTGTGTCTGACTCTTGACAGGAAATCAATAGACTGGCTGGTTCTGAAGGATCTGCTCTCACTGTTGTCTGCTTTGATTCTTAGACATGACTGAGACCATTCATAGGGGGCTGTGGAGCTAAAAAAAATCAAAATGAAGTCTCTGAATTTGCATAACTTGCACTTAAAGGACCAGGGAAAGATAGGAAACTTTTTTCCCATGCTGCTCCTATCTAGGTGATGTATCCCTGCTTTCTAGGATACATGTGGAATATTCTGTCACTATCTGTAATAGGTGCTGCAGTGGATATGAATAATGGTAAAGAAATTTAATGGTAAAGAAAGTAAGACAGAGGAGTTGGAAATTAGAGAGATTAACCATGTTGGAAAGGGCATTTAAAGTGCTATTAAAATTCCATTAGGCAACAGCTCACTGGAATGTTAATTCAGCTGTTTTCCATTAATTACTGAAATATTAGCTTGGCTGTATACTTGAAAGATGTGATGTTGCTGTACCACTGTGGTCTGAGCCAAAGCAAGACTTTCAGGCAGAGAAAATATGTGGGGTTAGATCTGGAATATTCTGACAATCTTACCACTTCCATTTCTTGTTCTTGCCTTTTCCTGTCTCCAGGCCTGTCTTTCCAAGACTTTTACCAGCAGTGTCGGGAGGCTTTCCTTGTGAACAGTGACCTGACACTCAGGGCACAGCTGACAGAATTCAGGGACCACAAGCTCATCCGGACCAAGCGGGTGAGTTGAGGAAAGAATATAATTCTGGATATTCAGCCACTTTAAATAGAAAAGATTGCTACTGAGGCTGTATTGTTTTAAACACCTAGGAACTAACAAGGGACTGAAATTCTGTAATTGCAGCTCTTTCCATGCCTCCAATTTGTTAACACCCTTCACATGCTGTAAAAGTGCAGTGTGCTTTGGTTCCTCAGCAACCTACATGTCTGTTCTTCTTGCAGACTGCGAGAAGTAATGGACTCTGGTGCCTGCCAGTCTGCTGCCAATAGTTACCTTTATTTTCACAAGAAAAGAATGCAGACTCATCCTAATAATGAGGCAATATAGCAGTACTAGTTACAGTGAGCTGTCAGACTAGCACAACACACCAGAAGATTTCTCATATACTGACTTTTCTCAGTATTTGTGCATTTCCAGCGTTGCTCTAGTGAAATATTTCTGGTTTTTAGTAAAGTAGTCCTTCAGAATGCTGGCCAGCTCTCGTCCAGACTGCAGATAAATGCTCGCATTGCAGTGCTGTCTGCTGGCTGGCCTTGCCCTGTACGGTGGTGTTAACAGAATGTGTATGTATGTCTGTTCTCAGGGAGCTGATGGTGTGGAATACTTATTAATTCCTGTGGATGACAGTACCTTGACCAGCTTCTTAGAGAATCAGGATGAAGATGTGTAATGCCTCTGTGTTCTCAAAGCGTCTATGGCAAGTGCTCTCAAGGGCTGCTGGAGAGGGGCCTATACTCAGATCTCTCTTCCTCCAACCCCACGGCTGCTGGACTGAAAAGTGTTAATTCTAATGAGCTATGCTCGTTGTTCAGGTGGTTTGGAATGATGACTTCTGTAAGCACAGCATCTCTTGTGCTGTAGTTGGATTTGTCTGCTTTGTCTCTTAGCTCAGATAACACCGCCTTCATATCTGTGCAGCCAACCTTATAGCCAGAAAAGCAGACTCAGTAGGACTGTGCCTTCTGCTCTCTACCTCACCAGACATGAGGGTTTGATTGGAGCAATGTAGTTGGGAAGTGCAAATCACAAGATGGTCACGGCTTTAGTTTGTACTAGTGGTGTAATTTTTCCTCAACTGAGTGCTTTCCAGTACTCCTTTACCATTTAGACAAAACTAGCTTCCAGTGTATGAAGAAGCCAAGATTTCAAATGCTAGGAGACCTGCCTTGACTGCATGAGGAAAGGAGAAGACTAGTGGGTTTGAGATGCTGTTTGGTAACTTACTAAATTCTGGCAATAGAACTGAAGGACTTGCCCCAAACCTACATCCTTTTATAAGAAGATTTAGATAATCAAAATTGTGACAGACTCAAGTAATTACCTGCTATTTTCCAAGGTGCAATCCAGAAATATGAAAAGGCTGTGAAGCTTTTTTCTTTATTTTTTTAAAGCTTGATTGTATATTTGTATTTTTTACATCAGGAGTGTCTGTTGATCCTGAAGGAGGCCTTAAATGCCACTTACAAGCGCTCCCTTTTTTTAAGCCCTTAGAGGTTGGGAGACTGCTGAAGTTGGACATCTTCACTTTTTTTTTTTCTCAGTTATGTGTGAGGAAGCTCTGTAGTTCCATCAACTGTATTCTGACAGCCAGACTTCAGGGATTCTGTATGTGTAACATTTGGTAGCTGTGTTACAACTCAGTGTTGTAATAGTTGAGACTATCAAATAAACTACTTTATTAATTTTCATTAGCTTGTCTTGTCTTCCACAATCTTTTTTATGATATAGGAAGACAGAGATCCTTGTGCAATTGCCAATTGACATTTCTTCCCACTTCGTGTTCCTCAGCTGAGATGTCAGCATGGTATTGCTAAGAATGATGGCCTTTATATAGCCTTGGTAGCTTCAGATAATACCAAAGTCATCTCTTTCCACTTATATGTAAGTGGAACAAGACATGCAGTTATGCAGTAGAGACATTGCTTGATAAGCCAGTTTTATTAACTTCAGAGGATGGTGCCAAGATCTTTACCAATTTGTAATTGAAATATTTACCATCTGTAGATGGTAGGGTATGCAACTGTGAGATTTTTTTCCTTAAAAAAACCCCAAAAACCAAAATCAACAAAAAATTAACTTGAAAAATAAAACTCGAGCGTTATCAGTGGTGAAAATACTACTTGTTCAGTTTTAGTAATCCTGTAACTAAGCCACAGTTACAGAAACTGTTTTTAAAAGAAAGTAACAAAGGCACATTAACTTAATATCCAGCTTTGTTAAGGAATTGACTTTTAACCTCCTAAAGCTTTTTTTGAGAGTTGCTCTATTAAAAAGCCTTTAAGCTGCATTAGTGGTAGATTGTGCATATGAATACTAGTACCAAAAACCTGATTTATGGTCTGTATTTGCATCTGAGTGGTGCCTTAATAAAACTGTTTGTTGAAATGGGTGATCCACACCCTTTCATTAAGTACTTTTTCTGAAATTTATTAGCTAAAATATCAGTGACTTGCACTGGCATCATCTGACATAACTGAAGCAGGGTAGAACTGTGTAAGCTTAAATCTGAAGGTAAGTCAGGTTTTACAGTCTTTACCCAAACCAATCCTAGAGTATCACGGTTATCAAATATGTCTAATAAGAGCAAGAACTAACAGTAAATTTATTCAACTGCAGCCCAGTAAGTGAGTAAACAAACCTTTGGTAGGCCAAAACAACACGTATTTATTTTTCTGACATGACAAAATATACCCCAAACTTGGAGGGAGCGTCTAATACAATCATTCTGTACCGAACCAATTGAAAACACCTCCATTAAGCTTGCAGTTGGACAGGTCTGTGCAAGATACCACGATCAACTGAATTCTCTCTCTCCTGTGTTTTTTCCCCTACACCACTTGGAGAGGATCTCTGTCTCTCTCAGACACAATGATGTTGATTTTGTTCTGTAGCTGGGTCGCTAGCGTGTCACGCAGCTCTGACAAGAAGCCTCGCTCAGTGTTGCTGTGCTCACACAGAATAACACTTATCCCATTGGCAACTGCATCCAGAACGTCATGGTGGGACATCTCTCCTGCCATTTTGAGAAAGAAATGTCAGGTAGATCACTAATAGTACAGTTTAGGTAATATAAAAATGGAATATAATGTAGTCTACAGAATCTGCAGACCAGAGTCTTTGCAGATTCTGTAGACTACATTATATTCTGTTTTCCACTAGGGAATTCTGTAGGGAATGCCACACAGCCATCTGATCCACGTTATCTCTATTTAAATGGTATTCTTCTATCATTCCAATAACTAACTGATTGTTTCTCAATACATCTTCACTGGTAACTCTTTCTGGCCAAATCTTTCAACAACTAGTCAACTCTTTTAATTTTCCCTGTCTTGTTGTTTGTTTGTTTGTAGTGACTATGTTCCTGTTTCACTATCTTTATAAAAATAATCTTTTACCTGTGAGGTAGAGGTCAGCTTCTGTTCCCTTCAGGACACTACTTCCAGAACCAGCACAGAGAGCAGCTTTTTTCACTGGTGATTCTGCAGGACACAAGGTGCCACAGTTAAACTTTGTTCAGCCCTCATGTCTGTACTGATTAATTGTTTCACAATTTTAGGGTCAATGTAAGTTTGTTGGAGTTGGAGGCACATCTGTTAGTTTGAAGAGTCACAGGCTTATAACATCTCTGATAATACAGCACAATCCTCTTTGATGGGTGGATTTTTTTCTTCAAGGGGTAGGAAAGTTTTCAGAACACCACAGCACAGAGGCTGGCTGATGGCTAGTTTTCCCCTAGTGAGATGTTATTTAGTTAGGTTTCTGAACCATTTAATAGGCTGCTACTCTTTCCAGGACTTCATGTTCCACCATCAGTAGTTTCCCAACTAATGATGCCATTAAGGCAGCATTTTCCCTTTTTAGCTCTCAGAAGGCCAGTCTTAATGCAAGCTGAAAACTGCTACATGCCATTAAAAATTTGTGCATTTGCTGTGATAGCTGATTAGAAGCTATTACATGTGTGACAGGGACAGGAAATTTAATTCTTCATCTACCTTACACTGAGTAAGGAGAGGGGACACACAACACAGAGTTTTCAAATTCTGTTAAGGTTTTACAGTATGTTGCCTTGCAATTACTATTCATTTAAGTGAAGTCATATCACTTCATTCCCACACCATAATGAGAGGCTTCAAAATATTTTGGGGATTTTTTAGTGCAATTGACAACAAAGAGGCTTCTAATAAGACTTCTGTCTCCTAAGTTTCAAAGAATTTTCAACAAATTTGCTCTCACAAATTCTAGTAGCTGTGCTGCTTGGAGATTAGGATGGGTAGCTGGGATAAGAGGATGATTGCTCCACATTTTTCTAATGACTCCACTGTTTGAGCTGGTTCACCTTTTTGCCTTTCATCAGAACATGGTTCATAGGAATACCATAAAGTGTCTTACTATTTTGAGATGGCTTGAAATTAACACTCTGCCACAAGAGGGAATGCACAATGAAACAGTACGCCTCTGTGTCTGATATCCTGGGCAACTAAACAAATCTTAGTAATTATATAAATTATGAAACAGGATGTCATGTCTTTGATTTGTGCTGTCCCTTCTTCTCTGCATCAACGAGCATAAAACAGAACTTCCCACTAAAAGTACAGATGAGATTGTTTCTGTGTGATTGTACTGTCTAAATTCTAAGATGCTGTTTCCCAGCATTGCTTCACAGAGCAGGTTTACCTGGAAGTAAACCTGTTTAAGACAGAGCAGTATTTCCCACTCTCACAGACACGCTCATGCTCCTACCGGTTCTGAGGGACAGTCCTACTTGCAGGCCTGTTTACCTAGTGTCTTGCCCATTCCCACGGCTATGCGGACGTGAGGTAATTTTAGGTGGCCTTTGATACGCTCAGTTATGTCTGACAAGGAGACTGGCTCGCTCAGTGTGCACAGACGTCCCATTCCAGTGTGGGGAAGAAGAGGCTGAAAAGAAATCAAAATCACCGTGAGAAAGCTGACTCCAGAAGCTTGCATTGCTTTCCATATGTAGGTGAGTATATTGGGCATTCAGGAACGTCTCTGAACTTTACAAAAATACGGGTGATGTCCTCAAATGTAACATACTAATTACACCAGCTATTGGAATTAGCACAGGCCACATAAATATTTTCATTGCTTTGGAAACCGTGTAGCTTCAAATTCCCATAAGCCAGTATTTCAGCGCTCTGATGGGGTAGCACCGGAAACCTGTGATGCCACTGACTGCTGCATTTCAGTGTTTGGGGCACTCAGCTCACACAAGTAATACATTCACGGGAAGTAATTAATGATTTTGTTACCTTTTGTAGCAAGAGAATCTCGGTCTTGTGATAAAGAAGGCTGTTCTGGGACAATAATGCCACCACCTCCAACAGTGCTTTCTGAGAGCAGTTCAAAGTGACTCGTGTTTGCTCCTCACCTTCAACCCTGAGGAAAGATATGCTTGGTGCTTGTT
Source organism: Oxyruncus cristatus (assembly GCA_013399855.1). Taxonomy (NCBI): domain Eukaryota; kingdom Metazoa; phylum Chordata; class Aves; order Passeriformes; family Cotingidae; genus Oxyruncus; species Oxyruncus cristatus. Next base: position 59,226 of record VXAY01000699.1, on the reverse strand, counting down.
AAGAAACTAGATCAAATTTCAGCACTGTAATTATAAAACAAAGCTATTCTGACTCAGTGGCTGTTTTACCCCTGAGAAAGGAAAAAAGGTATTGGAATAGCCTAGCCTAGTTCACTCTCATGGAAAAAACAGATATGGGAATTTAACTCATCTGACCTCATCAGATTTCCTGTTAACTCTCTTTACCACCTCTAACCTATGTGATGCCAGACTTGAGTAGCTGTTACCATTTAGCATGACATAGATAGATCAGAAAGGGACAATTATTCCTTAAGTTTCTAGGTCTGTTGCTGAAAAATACAGCAGCAATGCACAGAGGAACAAAGTGGTTACAATACTAAAGTACAATTACAGCAACTTACTGTTTCAAATAGAAAGAGTACAACACTAGAGAGTGGAGGAGATACCTGGCTGGGAAAGTAGTGAGACAAGAGATCTCTTGGATGTCTTTGATTTTGGACAGCACTACATCCAGATGCTCAGTGCCTGTGGAGAATTCTACCCGGTGAGTGCCCTCAGCTGGATAGCTTGGTGCAGTTGATGGATGCAGTGGGACCGAAGTACAGGCACCTGAGAAAACAGTACACAACTTTATAAAGCTGGATAAGTATCCTAATACTGATTTAGCACTTATCCTAAAGACATACAACAAAAAGATGCGAATTTTGCACTCAAATCCATTTTCCCTGCCCAGAACTGAGGACGTTTTGTCCTGTTGTTTCCGTTAGGCAGAGTCTATTTTAAGTCCAAAGAAGCTGATAGATATTTATTATTTGTCATTCTTAGTGCCATCAATTTTATCCTAAGAATTGTACAAACCCCAAAATAGTTCCTGGTTTGTATGGCAGACTGGAAAAGACACAGCTGTTACAACCTATGAGTCATAACAGGATAAAAATCTAAAATAATTTCAGGTAGCTTAAGTCCTTTGCAAAAAATGAGATTTTGTACTTTCAACATTAGAGGTGGTGATTTAAAGTCGGTGGTCTAAGCTTTGCAACCACAACGGATAATAAATACGCTCCACCAGTTCTGACTACATCCAATAGTAGTCATCCAACAGTCGTGGATTTGAAAATGTCCTCTAGTACATTATATGTGGTATACATCACCAAGATAAATTTCCTAAAATATGTTTAAGATTCTTAGTAGTACTAGAAAAATACCGGGGGGGAAAAAAGGGGGAAGAAAGAACAATGAAGTTCTGTAAAAGCTGGATCAAAGGAAAATGAGGAAAGGTCCCCACATAAAATAGCATATACCAATGAGTAATTTTAACCTTCTTTTGTTTGTTTTTAACAGAATCTCACCGAGTCCCTTTGTTAGCCAGTTATTAACTCCGTGAGGTATGGCATCGTACGCCGTATGTGGAGAGTAAATCCCGATTCTGTGCTCCAGCGCTCGGACCACCAGCCGTTCCTTCCAGGTCTTCCACGTTACTCGCTTGAGCGGCGTGAATATAGGAGGGTGGTAAGAAAGAATGAGGTCTGCCTTCTTTTGCACTGCCTCTTCCATCACCTCCTCAGTGAGATCGTTAGTAAGGAAAAGGGTGTTCACAGTGTGGGGAGGACTTGGTTCCACCAGCAACCCCACATTGTCCCAGCTTTCCGCCAGAGAGAGGGGTGCGAAGTCATTCAGGGCAGAAACGAGCTCCTTGAGGTCCATGAGGGCGCGGGCGGGCAGGCGGCCCAAAGCACGGATGCGGTGGAGAGGCCGGCGAAGCAGCGCCGTGCCAGGCAGCAGCATGCGGCGACCTGAGCAGGGGGAAAAACAGGCCGGAACGAGCCTGGGTAAGCCACTGGCCGGAACAGCAGCGGAGAGCGCTCGGGCTGCGGATGCCGCCCGTGGCCGGGTCAGCGCGGCCCGCCCGCCCCAGCACCGCCCGGCGCTCCCGCGGTCACGCCCCGCGCAGCCCTGCGGGGAGCTGGAGCGTCATCCCCGTTCCCGCGGCAGCACCGACCCGCAGAGCCCGGCCGCGGGGCGTC
>VXAY01000699.1:32166-47916 GCA_013399855.1 Oxyruncus cristatus | reverse complement strand
TTTTTTAATTTTATTTACCAGGGGTGGAAGTATTTCAGAAGGTTTAGTCCTTCCCAGAATAAATAAATAAAAAAATGGGTTTTAGGGAAGAGATATGTATAGGCTGTTGTAGTGTTTCAGGACTTTTTTCCTTAGCTGCTCTCTTTCCTCATAAATTAGATTACACTTGAGCTGTTTGACTGCTTATGATGGGTTTTTGAAACCCGAATTTCAGGCGCAGTTCTTGGCTGGCTCTGCTGAGGTGACCGATCGATGGCTGAGGGGCTCAGAGAGCTCCTGAGAGAGGCGGTGGCTGGGACTGCGCTGCCGTGTGTGCAGTGACAGCAGCAGGGGAAGCCGGGGCTAGATGATGTTCCCCTCCAGACCTGAAGGCATGATTAAGAGCTAGTAAAAGATACCATATGGCAAAGTTTTTTTTATGCCGGTGATTTGCAAAGACATCTTTGTTAGTTATATGTGACTCGTTAAACCTCTGCTGATTTAAAGCTGACTGGGTACGTGCATATGTTTTTACAACCACGAACAATGTGCAAAAGAGTAAAGAGACAATTAACAACTTTATCGCCACCGGTGAAAAACGACCATTTCGCAACTCCCGAGTTTCCCCCTCACCCCCCCGGCCGCCATGTTCTCTCTGCGCCTTCTCCGGGCGGGGAGAAAATGGCCTCGGCCGCTCTGGCGGGGGAGGCCGGAGCGGTTCCCCATTCCCGGCTCGGCCCGAGCGGATAGCCCCTGGAGCGGCGGTTCGGAGGCCCGATCCCACGGAGTCCCCCTGGCCGGGGGCGGGAGCAGCCCCGCCCCACCCGCCCGGGGCCGCCTCCCCGGGGCCCTCCAGCCCTGAGGCGTCGCGGCGCAGCCCGGCGGGGGCGGCCTGAGGCGTGGCCTGGGCGCGGGGCGGGTCGCGGATGAGTTCGCTTTTCCTCCGGGAGCCAAGTAGCTGGGAGATAAGCGGAGTTTTACTGTGATTTTGACTTAGCATCAGGAATTCTTCGGGCATCTATAGAAGCAGTTCCTTTAAGTCTTTAAAAACCCAGTGCCCGTGTACACAGAAGCCTTTCTTTCTCCTAGGATATGCAGCACTGGAAGGCTGAGCAGCTTTGCAGAAGTGTTGAGTGTCTGAGCCACGATGCGTCTTTTAAAAAGTGTTTTTTTAAGAAGTAGGTTAGTTGTTTATGTTCCCTTATCAAAAACAGTTAATTTGAAAAAGCTCTTGAATAAAAAAAAAAAGTGGAGGAAAGAGCAGAGAAAAAAAACCCGGAAATTGGGGGTTGAGGAAAAATGCAATCTTCATTATAGTGTAAATTTGATGATCAATGGCTTTGAAAGTGAATCATTTGTCTGTGGGATGTAATTCAAAGAGTAAAATATCTTTGTTACAGCTGGAGAATTCCAGGCGAACTAATTGGCCTGACCGGGATAAAAGGAAAAGACCACTTTGCAGAAGGTGCAACAATGCTGGGAAGAGAAAGTCCCACCGTTCAGAAGTGCACAGGAGAAAAAGTGCTGCAAACTTGATCTTTCTGAAACTCCTGACAGGTAAATAGCTTTTGGACTTCTGATATCAGCAAGCATGTGTTTTAAAATTTCATTGTTCTCATCAGGTGATCTGATAATGGATTCATTTTTGAGTTGGAGGTATTTCAAGAGAGATGTCTTACAGCTTAAAACAAAAAGTTGTCTTCATAGGAGCACTGGAATGATTTTAATTACGTTTATTGGATCGAGTTTTTTGTAGTAGTGATTCAGAAACCAAATCTGTAAATGAGAGAGGCTGTCATCAAAAACGCAGTTTTGAAGGATGAAGTCATGAATCTAAGCAAGGATGTGATACTGGGTATCAGAGTAGCCAGGGATCTGGTTTTAATGTGACAGCTGGTAGCAAAAGGAAATACAAGACATATTATACTAGTTGTCATCCTCATCCTCCACGGGTGATATGACCAATTTTAATTTAGCTTGTTTGGTTTTTTTTTACTTTTAAGAAGATAGATTCTCGTCTGGGCGGTAGTAATTGAGTGTGGGAGGTTGGGAAATTCTGTTGGTAATAGTTTATTCCTTTAGATCATATTAGTAGCTTATTCTTTTTTACTGGGATTGTATTTCCTTCAGTGAAAATGTATAGTCTGTACATATGCTTGTGATATCACAGAACATGGTCTTGCTATTTGTTCACTGAGTATATTTGAGCAGATTAATGAACAATAACCATCAACTGGAGTCCTTGAAATACAGGCATCACTTTCATGACTTCAGATTTTTTATTGTGACAAGTGTTTATTTAAGGCCTACTCAAAAATCCAAGGACAAGCTTCTAAACTGGATTTTTACTAAGTATCACTGAAATAGAGAGGCTGTAATGTCACTGACTTTTCTAAGTATCAGTGAGAAATGTGTAGAATTGGATATGAATGATGTCCATCCACTAGCAGGGTGGTTTTTCTGATCTTTGTTTATATTTCACTTATAATTCCAGTCTTCAGCTTTAAGAGTTAAGTTCTTCAGCTCAGACAGTACAAAGTAAATTTATATGTTATTTATGATTAAAAAAACCAGTTCTCGCCAAATACTCGTACAAATGATTTAATCTTGATTGCTTAAGATGAGTATTTTAATTTGGCCATAAGGCTATTTTATATACATATATATGTGTCTGTGTGTAAAAGATAATTATTAAATGTTTGGTTTAGGAAAAAAATAGGGGCCCTGAAATAATGAAGTAAAATTCAATGAACCAGTCTCTTAAAACAATTGTAATTTTTTGTTGCCTTGCTACTCTGAGTTTCATCTGAAAATCTGTTCCTTGCCATGTTTTTCTCCTGTAACATTAACTATGTGCCCTGTGAATTTCTGGGGACTGAATTTGAAATTGCTCCTGCTATCCCTTTGTGGCCTGGTGTGTATCTGCATGCCTAAGTATTTCCCTGCGGAATGAATTGTGTATTCTGACCTGAATTCACTCGGGTGGGCTGCATGATCGTGGTGCTGTTTGGAAAGATCCAGGAGTGCAGACGATGATGCAGAGTCACCTGATCTGTCAGAGAGGAGCCTACTAAGTGCAAGATGTAGAGAATATTTTTCAAAATTTCTGAACTCTTTAGATAGATGTGGTGGTTGACCCTGTCTGGGAACCGGGTGGCCACCAAAGCCAATCCATCAATCTCCTCTGCAACCAGACTGGGGAGAGAAAATGGTCCATGAATTGAGATGAGGGCACGGAGAGATCACTCACCAGTTACCTTCATTGGTGAAACAGACTCGACTTTGGGTTATCAACTGAATTTATTACCAGTCAAAACCAGAGCAGGATGACAAGTAAAATCTTAAAAGCAACTTTCCCCCACGCCTTCCTCCTTCCTGGCCTCTACCTCCTGCCAGGACCCTGTTCCTGCACAGGCTTCCCATGGAGTCACAGCCTTATTTTGGGCTTCCACCTGCTCTGGCTTGGGTCTCCTCCATGGATTGCAGGTGGAATCTCTGCACCTTCAGGAGCTGCAGGGGCACAGCTGCCTCCCCGTGGGCTGCACCACGGGCTGCAAGGGAGTCTCAGCTCCGGTGCCTGGAGCATCTCCTGCTCCTCCTTCTCCACTGACCTTGGTGTCTGCAGGGCTGCTACTCTCACATATTACCACTCCTCTCTTTGAGTGTAATTATATCTGTGCAGTAACTTTTTTCTTCTTCTTAAATATGTTATCCCAGAGGAGTTACTGTCATCTCGGATTGGCTCAGCCTTGGCCAGCAGCAGTCCATCTTAGAGCCACTCGGCATTGGCACTGTCAGACATGGGGGAAGCTTCTGCTGCTTCTCACAGGATCCACCCCGTAGTCCCCCCAGCTAGTAAAATCTGGCCACAGAAACCCAATGCAATAAATTCTTTTAGCTTAAGATGTGAGGAGCTTTGGAAGTCTTTTCTTTCTGTCCTTTTTTTTGTATGTTTGGGGGCGGGATTGTTACTCTTTTTCTGTAAACTCGAGTACATTACTTCATTATTTTTTCCTTTTTTCCCCTTAAATGTGCCTTGATGAAAGTTGTCCAATAACAGCAACAATAACAACTGTAAATTGGGTAATTACAGTTTAAAGAAGCACAGTCTAGAACGGCTTCAGTGGTATTACTTAAGTCTGGTTTTGTTTGATTCATTTTTTTAATAGCTGAATAACTTTACAGCTTATGACTGAGAGTTCTTTTCTGTTTAGATGAGATTGTTGCTGTTTTGGCTGAAGGTACTTCTGGAGTAGTGGAATGCATCAATTGCAAAGCGTAAGTCCTTTATTAAATACATGTAATTTTTCTTATGGATGCTGTCACAGTGGGGCTCATAAAGTGCTTGCTGGTTGCATCAGGTTTTATCTTTACATCCTTGTAGGCTGTAAAATATTTCTTTATGGCTGCCACAGTTCCCAAGCCAAATTTATGTTACTACATCATGCTGAAAGCAGCACTTAGACATGAGGGTTGTGCAGGACTAGTGGCTGAGGCGGTGGCCTGTTAAGAGGGTTGATGGAGGCAGGTGACCCAGATAATGTGGGATGAAGCTGCACCCCCCACACTGGGCAGTCCTGGGGCCTGGACCACCCCAGGCCTGTGTAATGAGGAAGCTCTCTGGCATCATGTAGCTAACCTAAAGCTTAGTCTGTGGTGATGCAATGCTGTTTGGATTGTCAGCGAGTCTGTTGTAAATCAGGAATGTATTCTGTGTTTTATAGCAGTTTTGCTATGTGCAAGGTAGTAGACAGCAAGGTTGTCTTTCTAGCCACTGTAGAAGGCACCCGACACCTCAGTCAACATTATTACTATTTAAACGACTGAAGAAGGCTGGTCGCTTTTGACTGACAGTTGTGTAAGGCTGTGGAAGTTCCTCCAGTATTAGCCCAGCATACATAAATACACTGGGGAAGTAGGTAGGACTTCTAACCTCGAAGAACAATACTGATATATACAGGATCAAGTATGTTTTCAGAATTTAAATATGAAATTTTAGTTGTATTTATGCATAGATGAACTTTGTCAGCATGTACTAAAAAACCCCAACCTTTTCTGGTAAGGTTGCCATTGTTATGAACAGTGTTTATCCGAATATTCTTAGATAAAACTAGTCACTGTTCCAATCACTGTTCGACCTGTCTCTTCAGAAGAGGCAAACATGTAGCTGTGAAAACAGTGAAAAACGATGGTAGCTGCTCCAGAAAGTCCTAGTACTGGAATATTTACAGGCACTGAGTCCCAGCAGTAGATTGAGAGTATACAAAGTCACCTTTTACTTTGTTTAGGCTTTACAATTTCTGTGATGTCACTTTCTGTACACGGGCCATAGGTGTCTCAGTGCTAATACAATGGTTGCAAATCATGTCTTGTAGTCACTGTGCCCAGATGCTGGAATGGTTTGAGTAGCATGGACACATATGCATTGTTTCAGAGCTCGTGGAACTCATCATCTTTGACTTGCATTGAAGAGAACTGCTCTCTGCCATTTAAACTGGATCACATTAGACAGATGGTGCATCGGACCTGCAGAGCTGTGAACAGTAAGGATGTTTCCTTTTTGCTTTATTTGTTATATGAATAAAAATGCCTTTTGATTTCCTTTCAGAGGTGTGGCAACAAAGAACATCTTCCAATGATGAAGCAAATGCTGCAGCCTTTGCTGTATCACAGATAAAAGAAAAGCTGGACTGCTACAGTTTAAATATTTTCAGATTAGGTTTAAGACTAAACTTTTTAAAAAGAAGTTTAATAACCATGGAGTCATCCTTTTGCTGTATTTAACAAGCTGGTCACCCTTGTGGAATATTCCCAGATCAATTCCCAAGTTAAGAGCAAACATCTGGTTAACTTCTACTGAAGGGACAACACAGAATTTTGAATAACAGACTATGTTCTGTTTGTTTAAGGAAATGCAGATATTTCTGTGCTGGCCAGCTGGATTGGGATGAAGAGAGTCCTGTAAATCACTGAAGGTGAGATGGGAGAAATGCTTTTGAGGAGAGGAGCTTCAAGTGCAATTGTAAGATAAACAACAGAGCACCTTTTTTTTTTAATTTTCATGAATGAATTCATAATGATGTGCCAGGATTCTGACCACAAAGCACCTCTTTGACTTGTTTAGAAGATGCTGGAGTACGGCCCAAACAAGCGCATTACTCTTCAAGAAGCACTGCAGCAGCCTTTCTTCTGCCCAGACACACAGAAAAAGGGTGCAGGCTCCTGAAGCCAAGCAGGCTGACTCACAGGGCAGTGCACCAAAGAAAACTGCATGTCACAGACTACTTATTACTTGGTTATTTTGTAAGCACTTTATGTTGTAAATGCCTTACTTAGTAGTATGACTTTTTGGATACTTAAGTTTAATCTGGCTGTAGACATCAAACTTACTTAGTATACTGATGAAGCTGGCTATGTTTTCCTCATTAAATCAAACTTGTGGGACATTGGCGCTTTTAACATATGGAAAAGAGCACCCTAACACCAAGAAAGTGTTATTTTATTTATGTTTTATTCAATGGTCCTTGAAATAGCAGAAGACCTGCTTTTTACCCTTTAGTTGCATTCTTTTTTGATAAGGAGCAGAGACATCCCTTGACATTAAGTGTAAGGATGGCCTTTATTTGCTTTAAAAAAAAAAAAGTTACAAAGTAAGGAAGATCACTGTAGTATTGAACAGATTGCATTGTGATGACCAATTTTTTCATTATTTTATTAGGTGTACTCTGGTTACGAGTATTTCAGTTAATGCTCACTTAGCTTACAACAGTATAGACTTCACTCTTTGACCCAATCTTTCTGAATTGAACTGTCCTGAGAATTTCCATTAGGAATTGAAGTTTCAGGGAGCAGATAAGCTGTTTGGTGTAGCATGTCAACTGCCAGCATAAAAGAACCTTTAAACTGCATTTACAGAGCAGCACAAAGAAGCTGCCCCCCTGCCCCATCCCTGCCAGCAGCATAACCTGGCTTGAGAAAGCTGTTTATGGGACAGCAGTGCTTGCACTTCCATGAGGGAAGGGGAAAGGTGCCCCCGGAACTGATGCTCAGCCACAAGGGTGCCTGACAGCCCCTCAGGAAAACAGGCCACCAGCTGTGACAGCCAGCAGGCTCAGAGACCACTCTTCATGCCCTACACAGTTACTAATCACTGCCACCACAACAGCTTCTCTCCAGTAGCTTGCAGGGGTGGGGCACCCACCTCACCCTGCAGTTGAAATAGAGGATTGCTTTATGCTGGAAGTCTAGTAAAGGAATGACAAAGTACTTGGGGACATGGACAGCCACTGATGAAAGGGGCTATTTGGAGTAAATGTTACAGACTGCAGTGCCACACAAGCCATGGTCTCTTCACTTGGAGGCTCATTACACTTTAATCTGCAAGCAGAACTGCCCTGTCTTATTCACCATATCACATCTACTCCAACACAGACAGACATCCCAAGGGGTAAGGTGGATTTCACTGTGGAAGGCTTTAAACGACATTATTACAGTAGAAAATACAGGAGGTAGAAGGTAACTGAAAGGACAAATGCAGGTTAGAGTCAAATCTATAACAGCTCCAGTAAGCTACTTGAACATGGTTTTAAAAACTAAATCCAGTATTTCAATAACTATAGAAAACAGTTAAAATAAATTGCCATGAGAGCCCTTATATCATGCTTGATACAGGGAGGTAGGATGTAAGAATCAGAAGGACACATGAGACGTGACATTTATCTACAGCTCCTGTTTGCTTTACTGAGGACAGTTTCACAGGTCAGTCACCTTCTTCAGCTTCAGACTCCGACTCTGCAACAGAGACACCTCGTCAGCAGCCTGGCCGCAGGTCAGCCCCCAGCCCCGAGCTCACTGCTGCCCTGCATCCTGCATTAAAGCTGCTGTGGGATCCACATGGATTTCACAGGCAAGCTTTTCTAGCCAGTACCAGAGTAGGGGGCACTCTTGTCTTAGAGAGGCAATTCAGCATCCCCACCCTCGGACACACAGTGTTACTGCACCAGGGTTCCCAAAATGAACAAGCTCCACTTGTGAGCTAAGATGCTGCTCACCTTCTTCAGCATTCTTGAGCCATTCAACAAACTTTTTCATCTGCTCCAGAAAAACACTCTTTCCTTTAGCAAGATGCGCATCTTTGTACCACTTCAAGATGGGTTCTTCACTCAGAACTTCAGCTGTAAGATGTGCAAGAGTAGTGTTAACACAGCAAACTGCCGAGAACCCCTGACAAGCAGCCTCTGCTTTCCCCCTAGAAGCATCACATGCTCCTTCTGTCGGTACAGCTGGACAGACCTGCACTAGGAGTGGCTCCTGTTTTAAAATTCTGAGAGCTGTGCATTTTGGATTGGCTGCTGGGATTTTCCTGAGCACTGCATCTAGGAGCTGCACTTCCACTAACAGTCTGGGGTATTTCAGTTATTTGAGATGGGACTCTAAGGAAAGTTTCAGTTAACAGCTAAGAACAGATGCAAATTCTTTAAAGTCAAAAGTACAACACAGGAAGTGTCCAGCCGTTTTTAAAATGTTGTAAGTACAATATAATCTTCAGTTTAACAAGTTTCCACGGGCGCACAGCATCCTTTTCAGTAACACCTTTTATCAGACATTTAAAAAGAGAGCTTAGAACACCCCAGAACATGGTGGTGGTCTCCATTATGGCTGTTCACAGTCAATGTTAAGAGCACTAAGAAGAATACACTGCCATATATCTTTCCCTAACTTAAAAGTGACGAAGTGCCTTAAAATCAAAATTTAACTTTGAATTATTACAACTCTTGCATAGATCTGCAGTAGACAGGCAGCATCTTTGTCTAGAGGTGTACTTCCCCATGTCCCGAGGACCAGCCACATGCATCTTTGTATTTTACTGATCCATTTTTGCAAACAGAAGGTAGAAAATTCTTCAGCTCATGAAATGCAGTGTTGTAGCACTGATCTTTCCTAAAGGACTTAGGAGGACTGAAGCATTCTGCTTCAGAAGCTTCAAAATACCCAACCAACCAAAACAACCCCTCAAACACCCCACAAAATTCCTAAACTACAACCCCACAGAAGTTACCTTTATAGAAGAGCACCACTATTTTCTGGAAGGCCTTCATGAAGTGAATGTTGTCATAACAATACTCCTGAATCTTCAACAGAAGAGTCAGCTCTGACTGACCTTGGGTGGTGAAGGCAGCAAGTAGAGGGCTGTATTGCTGTAACAAGAACAACGAATTGGCACACGCAGAATACTTCACATGTACCACCTGACTAGGCTGGTTTCACACAGTCTCCATCAGCCACTGCTTAAGAAATCTGCAACCACTGCCCCACCCCAGAGTGCTGCTGCAGCAGCCATGCTGCCTCTGCCCCAGGAACCTGGCCTGTAATACTCCTTGCAATACAAGGGGAAGAATTTCCCCACCTAATGCTGTCTCTGCATTAGCAAGGTTGTTACAAGGCGTTAACATTTAAAAGGGAGCTGGAGACAGAAGGAAGCACAAGCCCTACCCAAGGGGTGCAGAAGTCCATAGCGAAGTTACAATACCTTCAAATGCTTAATGGCTTGCTCTGCTACCAGCTCCTCCTTTTTGTTCCATTCCACCGTGCTCATTACACTTGACCAGATTATGGCTACCACGGTCTGTTCTGAGATGTTGTTTTTCTTCATCTCCTCCTTCACGTACAAGATGATCTGCCAGTTAAGTAAGAGTCAGCACAAACACCACATACGGCACCAAGCTAAATTAAAACTTCTGTTCGGAAGGTAACCCAGAAGGTTTCAGAACCACACACAACCTCCTTCATCATACAGCAGAATTCAAGACATTAAGGAAAGACTACAAAGCTAATAACAAAACCCTCTGGTCCTAATTTTGATTCCTGGTGAGAGCTAAGTTCAGTATGAAAGAGACACAGACAGACACACACAGAAAGCACCTCCACCTCACCTCCAGACAAATACTTACATCCTTGAATGGATCTCCCCGCGACATCTGCTCCTGCAGTTCTTTCTGCAGCTCCTTCCGAGCTCCTATGGATTGCTGGTTCCGAACATACTCAGAAAGTTCTTTTAGTCCTGCTTCAGTGAAGTACTTGGAGAAGTGTTCAACGCTTTGTTTGTTGGCTGGGAAGAGTTCCTGGAAACAAAGTTTACAACTCTTTTGTGAAAGAAATGTGTGTTGAGTACCTTGCTGGCAAATGCTATTTAATAGACTGGCGTAAGTAGTAAGAGGGTCATTTCAGTGGTACTCACCATCAGCCTATTATCCATGTTTACTTTGCGAAGACTGACAGCCACTGCATTAATATCTTTCTCATTTATCCATGATTTGAACAGCTTGACTGCAAAAGCTGCAGAAACACCTGTGCAATAGGAAGAGTACTGTTTTTAGTGAAATTCAAAACAAAGGGAATTGTAAGGCCTGAGAGTTCAGGGCACCTAGTTTGTCAGAGCCCTGCTCTGAGCAGCAGCAGCTGTGCTCCCAACATCCCTAGCACAGTCTGTTGTACCTCTCTCTGCCTTAGGATACTGCAGCCTCCAGCACACTGGACTTCTCTTACCATTCAGCAACATAAAGTCTTCCCTGTAGTAAACAACTCTCCTTGCTGCAATTTAGGAAGAAATCTAAAGACATGACACACCTTTTGCATCCTGTAAGGTCCCTCTCCAAAATACAGGACTGCCTTGCTGGGCAACACCAGTGATGGCAACCCCCAGTGTCACACGGGGAATTCCTACACACAAGCTTTCTGAAAAAACTCGTTTTCTGAAGTCTTAGCAAGACCTTCCAGGTTCTGGGCAGCATGTTTACCTTTGCTAATCCTGTAGTTAATCTATCACTAGGTGAAGCTAGAGAGCTGCAAGGGTGTATTGTCATTGCAATATCCACCCACTTGTCATGGTTCTGTCCCCCACCATCTTTCCCTAAAGGAGGAGTTGGGCAACAATTACCTTCTTTCACCAAGTTCTCATTGTAAAGACTGTTGAGAATCGATGCATTCAGTGTCCCATTGGCCAGCAGAATACCCGTCAGCATGGCCAGTTTGTTCCGCTCAGATTCTGAGAACCCCTTCAGGAACAGCAGCAACTGCAAGAGCAAGTAAGAAGAATTGCCATAAAACTACCATCTCTCACTAAACTTTGGACACTGCTTCTGTGTTAAACACACTTGTTTCAATCAAACTGTTCAATTAGCAGAAGCACTGGTAGTCTTCTCCACTAGTGACAGAAGCTAGCTGTTCTTTTGTTAGAAACTTAGAAGTGTTGTATTTTAATAATCCACTTTATGCTGTAACTCTTCTACAGTGATTAACTAGCAGAATTTGAAGGTTATTTGTCTGCTGATAAAGACCTACTCCATACCTTTTTGACTTCATCCTCAAAGCCTTTCTCCAGGTACTTGTAACGCCTGATGAGCTTGTTAAAAACCTAAAAAGACACAGAGCATATTATTTTGTGCTCTAAACTATCATTCAATTAGAATTTTAAAAAAACAAGTTCAGTAAAGTAGGTCTGAACTCTACAGAGCACTTTTAGAACAATGCTACTCTTACCACTTCCAGTTTGCTTCTTAAAGCCACATACTCTTCTTACCCAAACTTTCAACTACACAAACATTTAATTTTTGACCACTAAGAAGTTTTAAATTAAACTGTACTCATTTCAGAACTAACCTGAGCAAATGCTTGCATGGTTTCTAAGTCTTCCTGTGCTGCAAAGACACAGACGTTTGTGCGTGTCATGTCGTCTGCCAGGGTACCACCTGGGGCTGGAGGAGGATTTCAGCATTAGTAGTGTTACTCCACAGTGAAAGTACTGAGTACTCTCCACAGTAAGAACTCCAATACCCAAAACATGCAACACATTGTCCTTTCATGATGCTGAATGACCAGACCACTGAAGATATCCCTACATTTCTATCTGTTCCACTGCTGCAGTGGAAATTTAAAATCATTACTTTAGTTTTGAATATTTAAATATTCTGGCCCCCTGCTGCTAAGTGGATGGCAAAACATCTTTTTTACACATGAGTAAGTTAATATGGCCATATGAGCTCCTCTTCCCTTAAAGGGAGCCACTGAAGCTGCTTAATCCTAGCAAGTGTCTCTAGTGTCTGCAGCAACAGTGCTGCTTTGTAAGTGCCTTTTACGTGACACAGTAAGTGACAACAGGAGATTGAAACATGTAGAGATGCATGTTCAAAATTCAGTGCCCCAGAGATGAGTTTGAAACTTGAGGTTTTTTTAGGCTGCTTCACTACTGAAGGTGCGTTCAGGTCACCAGCTTCACTGCCAGAACACCTCATCATGGATTTCTATGCCATCCTGCATACAATGGAGATCCTTTTGTTGTTATTAGCCAGACACATGACTTTAAAAACAGAGATGAGTATTAATGGTAATATTAAAAGGTGATAAGGCAACAGGATGTCAGTTTTTATTCTCGCCTCATCTGACTGAAGATCAAAGTCAATCTACTTAGCTACGTGTTACAGAGAGGGAGTTGAGTAAAGGACCCCATATCAGCAGTAAATGCAGCAATGCCTTCTTCCCTTCCCTCTCAGCCTTATACCTAGAAGAAACACTTCCTAACAATATATGCACTGGTTAAGACTCTTAAATGTAAACCCACATATCATAATAATTACAACCTGTTAGGTGAGCAGCTGTTCCTCTTTGCTCTTTACACACACATGCACATGAGTTTACAAGACTTTTTGTCATCACATTTCACTTCCCCAGTTACCTTTGTTTTCTGCTGACTCAACCACCCTCTCTCATTTCTCACTCCCTGATGTCTGCTAGAGCCCATAACCTTACTACTGTCAACAATAAATGATTTGTAATAGCATTTCCAAGACTAAGCACTTCAGATTCTTCTGTAAACAAGTTTCCTTTCCAAAATAAGAGGGCAGGATGCACAGAGCACAGGATAATGTCAGAATCTTTCAGGGCAACTCCACTGGTCTTGTGACCACAGACCACACACCTGAAACAAGTATTCACCCACCTCACACCTTCAGAAGTGAACTGGACTAAAGAGTCAAGACCTACTCCTGGTAAAAGAAAGCCAAAAAACAAACCAACAAAAAACAACCAAACGCACAACCAACCAACATAAATGCCAAATAATCCAATATATCTTCTTTTAAGCCAAATTTGTACAACCTACGCTTTGAAGAATGCAAATAGACTCAAGTAAAACTGTAGGAGGGTATACAGAGTATTTCTATAGTAATTGCTTAGTCAGATAGTTTACCACAGATAACTTAAACCCTGTTCTACACACTGAATG
This sequence comes from Oxyruncus cristatus, assembly GCA_013399855.1. NCBI lineage: Eukaryota > Metazoa > Chordata > Aves > Passeriformes > Cotingidae > Oxyruncus > Oxyruncus cristatus. The sequence goes on along the minus strand of VXAY01000699.1, from coordinate 34,658 downwards.
GGCTCTTTAGCAGAGTTTTTACACTGAAAGAAAATAGAGCTTTTGCAGTCATGTGAATAAAGCTGACAGCAGCCACATCAAAGGGACTTACCCAGCATTCCACCAGCCACCAGGATGTCAAAAAGTGTTTCTGCATAGCGGCGATAGTCAAGTTTTGCACCAGAAGCATCAAGAAACTTTGCTACTGCCTCCAAGTCAGTGCCAGTTTCACTTAAACCTTGAATAATACAGTCCTGGAACTGAGTAGGGTCAAACCTCTCTTTTTCATCTGTAAAGAGAAAGTGTTGAAATGAAATTTCTGTACACTGTTTTTTTGGGTTTTGGTATTTTAGTCTTATTAAAAAAAAACAAACTAAACCAAATTTGCACTGACAAACCAGAAAACTGTATTAAGTAGCACAAATAGTGACTTAACAGCATATCCTGAAATGAATGTCAATGGCCAAATACAGCAGTGAGGTGTCTTGCTGCTTTCACTTCCCTGTTCTGTCAAGGCTGGGAGAAAGGCTACCAAAAGCTAGAACATTGCTTACTTACTTCTAATTGCATTCTTGCCATATTTCCCAAGCAGCTGTTCGCAATGATCATTACTTGGCTCTAATAAAGCCTACCTGTCTTTTCAGTGTGATTCTTATACCCCCACTGACACGTTAGATCACTCTTTCCCTCCAAAACAAGAGACTCAGCTCATGCTGGAAGGCAATTCTTAATACGTGCCCTGTGGTTTTGTACATTTGACTCCGTTGCTATGTTTCATTTCAGCTCTTTGGCCCTCTCACTGTTTTGGAGGAAATACTCTGACTGACAAGCTGAAGTTAAGAGTCATCTGACAGTGCTCACTTTTCAGATACGAAGACCATCCCCTCCTTTTCATATGGAGTTAAATGAGTCTGAAGTAATTGCTTTTCCTCAAGTGCCTGGGGGAAATGTGAGCTAACTTAATGGGCTATAATTGCAGATCTATTTAGCATCCTTTGTTGTTGTTAAAACAGACCACATACTTCTTCATATCTGAGATACATCAGCTGATCATTGCCTTGTTTTCACTACAGGTAAGGCGTAGTCAATATGCAACAAATCCATCTGTGTAACTAACAGAAAACCTTAAACAGAAGTAGTCTTAAATTTTACTCATCTCTATTTGCCCTTAGATTATGCAAACCATGAGAAGCTTCCAAAGATACAGAACTCAGCTGCACGTCTTGAGTGCTGTCTACAACAGCTTAGCCAGTTCTGGTGGGTTAGCAACCTAGTTGGGCATACTGGTGTCCTAGTGTCCATGCAAGTATCAACACACTGGTAACAGCTGGGTGGAAGTCTGGAAATACTGGATCAGTTATCTTTCAGGACAAATCCACAAAGCTCATTGTTCCAGCAGTTGCTAGGAAAACAAACTACGGTTAAATGCTTAAAAAGACACTAAAAGCCATGCCATTAGCATTTCCTCTGCTGGACAGACTAGATTCGACTCTCTCACTCAAGAGTTTCTCAAGGGGCTTTGACATTAAAACAGGTTCTGTAAGTCAAAGCGTACTTCTGAATGTGCAGCATCCTTAAAGCTGCCTGTCTGAGCTGGAACACTGCTGGTATCCTAGTAAAACAGTATTGAACAGAAACTCTGATAGCTGCACCCATTTCCTCTATGGGTTTAAAAAAACCCCCACCAAAATACTAAGTTATTCATTGCACCTCTTCAGTCATTAATTCTTCATATGGAAGTAACTGTGCTCCTACAGAGACACGCATTTGCACATCCCAGACGTAGCGCTTTTTTCGGATATTCACTGGGGAGTGGGTCTGTTTGTGTGATTTTGTTGTGGTTTTTTTCTGTCAGTTTTTAAAATTAGGTATTCTTATAACACTAAGGGCACAACGTAGCTTTTATCCAGTGGCTAGGACTGAAATCATTATTACGTTAGATGCTCCTTCGATGTGTGTATCAACCTGCAACAAGCTTGTGCTGGAGCTCCCCTGTAATTCTATATTATCAGAAACTTCTGCTTTCAGGCTAAACACACCTTGTATGGTTCCAGAATGACCGTCTCCTAAGCCAAGCTTAACACAGTAAATTCAGTGACAACTCTTACTGCCAAATATGTTTTATTAGTGCAGAGACGCTGCAGCACCCAGAATCAGCCTCCAGAATCTGCTCTTGGCATACTCTCATTTGAAGGAGTTCTGAGAACAGCATAAAGGCACTAGTTTGTTTGCGGACACAAACCGACGTTTTACCGACCGCACGGCGCCGGCAGCCGGTCCTGGCAGCGGGCACGGCGCAGGCACTCACCTCTTTTTCTGGTTTTAAAACGCTGGCCCGATAGTGTCGGCTTCTGCGGCTTTTGATTATTCATAAAAGACACCCTGCAAGGAAACAGAGACAGCCCTCAGGGCACTGGCGAAGGGGCCGTGCCGCTCCTGGCCTCCAGCCCCGCGGCGCTGGGCGGTGCGGGCGGCGCCGGCTCCCGGCACGCACCGGGCTGCGGGCGGGGGCG
>VXAY01000699.1:0-32085 GCA_013399855.1 Oxyruncus cristatus | reverse complement strand
CCGGTGTCCGTGCGGGGGCGGACGCAGAGGGACCGATCCCCCTCCCGCCTCCACCCGAGCGCAGCGCGCCGCGGCCTTCGCGGCCCGGGCTGCCCCAGCCGTCCCCGCCGGCCGCCCCCCGCCCGCGCCCGTCTGCTCACCGACTTTAAGGCAGAGAGAAAACGCCCGAGCGGCCCGGAGCGCAGACGGACGGGAGCGGCGGCGAGGAGCGGCGGTGGCAGAGAGAGAGCTGTGCGAGCGGAACCGACGCCAGAGGAAGAGGGGAGGGCCGCGCCCCGCTCCGCCCCGCCGGAGAGCATGGAGGGAAAAAGGGCGGGGAGCGGGGCCGGGCTCCCGCGGGGCCGCCTGCGGTGCTCTGCCGGTCCTCCGGCCCCGAGGGGGGCTCTCCACGGGGCATCCGCGGCCGAGCCCCGGCTTGGGAGGGAGCGCGTCCCAGGAGAGCGCGGGCACGCAAGGAGCGCCCGGGGAGCACCGAGTCCTGCGGGGCACTGGGCTTTAATGCCGGGTCTGCTGTGCTAATTGATCCTGGATTTGCTGTTTCCTCCGATATTCATGATATCATCATATAAACGCTTGACTTATAGCCGACGGTGCAGACAGAATCACCAGTTAAAAGCTGCTCACATCTGACACACAACAGAGTCCCTGAGTTCCAGAAGCACAGGCCTTCCCTACCGCCGTTAAAACACAGGTTCTTCCACTAGCAGTCATGATAACAGGTCTCATCATACCTTCAGGCTGTGAGGCAGTCTGTGTCCATTAGCAAACAGCATAAACAAACCCAGTGTTAGTGAAGAGCCTATAAGTACTGTCTAAAAAATGATGCTGCCACACTCGCACAGCAGCGCATAACTGGAGACACGAACACACAGCATACTGTCCATGCTGATGTAGGACAGGAGATACAACTCAGTTCTTTGCTACCCAAAAGGCCAAACCAGTAAACTAACCTAGAGATCACAAGCCTCCTTCTAGACCTCACACAGCAGCAAATCTCCACCAGGTGTAAAGGATAATGTTCCCATGACTAAAGCTCTTGCAATGACCAGTTAACAGGTGTATAAGTGGAACACATCACTGTGCTTCAGGAGTGGGGTAATTCTTATTGTCAGTAGGAGCCAGATTTCGTCTCATACCATTTTTGTTACTATTACTTCCTTGAAACAATATTGGCTATAGATTCCAGAGTCACGAACCAGCAGGACAGCCTTACAAGTTTGCTTTTATTCAAGAAACATTTTTACAGATTGTGGTTAACAGCCCGATGAAATCCCCAAAATACTACATTCAAAAATACCCTAAGGGAGTTTCAGAGGAAGGATTTTCACCTTAATATTTGCAGATATTTATCCATTCATTCTAAACCCAAGACACTTTGGTACTCATTCTAAACTGAGTGGATTTGTCACGATTAAGTATAAAGCCAAGAAGATACATCAGAAATTATTAAAATTGCAGTTCATGGAAAGGAACAAAAAGACATAAGAGTTCCTGCTGACAGCTTCCTGAAGTCTTTGATATTCCAAAAGTGCAAAGTCTATTACTAGTTGAGCTTTTCCCATTAGCTGTAATTTCTCACCATTTACCAAGAGAAATGATCAGGAAAACTTCAGCCACATAAGATAGAAATTTCCTTATTACTTGTAGTATTAATTTACATGTAAAGGAATAAAATCTTGTTGTATCTCTACAGATTTAAATTAAATGTGACTTATTTGAGGGTGCGTGCAGGTTGTACTCTCTTCTATACTCTGCTAATTTAAGCCTCACCCTTCAAATAAACGAAAATAGTCTAAATTTCTGTCTATATAAATGAGTACAGAATCTAAACTAATGCAATACCCATTAAGCATCTCCAGAATTATTTCTTATGCTAGTGTTTTGGGTACCCAATGATGTTAAATGTGTTCTTACTGTAGATTTTATTGCTTTGAACTATCAAATATCAAAGTTGAATATTGATTTGTATATATGACTAAGTTGCTTAGCTCAGCCATTCCCTTTTCTGCCTCTCAAATACCTTTGCACTTGCTTTTCAGTCTCCTATCTTCATGTGAAAATGCTCCATCAAAATTCATAGAGCTGCCACCAGATCACTTTAAAAGGTCCTTTCGAAACAATCTGTCAGAGTTCCAGTTGTTTGGCACAGCTCAGTTAAACTGTGAGCTGACATACCTATGATGAATTCTGTTGTCATTGTTTCCCTCTCAGCTCTGCTCCCTTCCACCTTTTCGTCTACACATCTGCTATGCAGGCCTGCTGACACTGCTATGGGCAATCTCACCTGTGTTGGTCACTCGAAGCTGGTACTGGGAATCTGGGCTGCTTTAACCCTTCCTACCTCTCTTGCACTGTGCCCTCTCCTCACCTACAGATGAATGCATGAGCTGTGTCCTGCTTCACCATTGTGCTGGAAAAAAGGAGCAAAACTGGGAGTAAGAAAGAGGAGAAGAGGAGCAGTGATGACGAGGCAGTGAATAGCAGTGATTATGCTCCAGCTCTGAGAGAATTCAAAGTTGATAGTGGCTCAAAGAGATCTGGTGGTAAGGAGCAGGCTTGAGGTAGGCTGCCAGGAAACAAAGAAGCTTTACTGGTGTATTACTATGGTTACTGTAGTAGTAATAATATATTGGTGTCTAGAAATATTTGGCAGTATGTACTTTCAGAATATCTCTTTTACTGAAATATTGAATTATAGCCGGTCGGCTATAAAAAAGGAGGCGTACACGCCTGTGGGTTCTTGACAATCTTTTGCGCTCTTTATTATTGAGGCCAGAAAGCCAAGGCTCAAGAGCAACAAGCAACCCAGAAGGAGAACAGGCGAATAGCAGGGTGGAGCATGGGACAAGGACTTATATAGGGTAGGGTATGGAAGGTGCCAGAACTTGGGCGGAGATTCACAAATAAGGGAAGAAAAGGATGGGCTAGCTCTTAATAAGGAGAAAAAGGGTTGGAACATTACAATTAGGGGGTGGCAACAAGCCAAATAGGGAAATACTGCATTGCAGTACCGAACTATCCAATAGGAAATTAGGAATAAATTTTTTCAAAATCATGAGGGGAAATATATATAAAACTGGGGTACAATTCAGTAAACATGCATTAACAATAATATTTAAACATTTGGAAATCATCAAATGAAACAAGCTTCTGTTCTTCTGAAGGTAGGCGTTCTTAAATGTTCTGCTTTGGATAAACAGTCTTTCTCCATGTCTCCCAAGTCTTTAACTCGATCTCCCGATCTCCTACATTGATACATTCCCCATCACTAATTGGTACAGTGTCTAATTCTGATCCTTGTGATTTTTGTGTGTTAGAAGAACACAGAAATAGATAACAACAGCTGTGACTCTCAAATTGGATGTAGAAGTGACAAAATGGTACTATTTGTGATCTTCACTGCAGATATTTTCAAAATCTCATGCAAATTCTTTGAAGTTCTTGGGGTAACTCCACAATTATTCCAGTGTAGCATGAAACAGATTGATGAGCAGTCTCTTAGAGACTTACAATAGAACTGGTGTTTATACCTTGTTCTGCAAAGATGGTGTGATATATATATGTGTGTGTGCGTGTAAGTATTACAGTTCTTTCTTGCATGAATGCTTTTGATCAGTAAGTGGCTGAAGGAACCACCTGGTTGGTTATACTCAGGAAAGCAGTGCTAAACTATATCGATGACCCATGGCTTATAGGTTCCCAGTTTGTCTTTTGGAATCTGAAATAAAATATAAAGAAAACAACATCATTTTGCTAAGGGGAAAAAATAACTTACTGTAATTCACAAATGCATGTTCCTTATCAGCCATGTAAATGTCATTGCATGCACAAAACTCCATTTTCCCATATTATAAAAGGTTGTGAAATCAACCAACTTACTTCTAGTTAACAGTGGCATTCTGGTAATTGAACAGGTAATTAAGCTCATATCTCCATAGCACAGGTGAGTTCACAGCATGAAAGGCTCAGATTAGAGGAACTGGAATAAGAGGTTCCATCATGCAATATGGTTTAATGACATTGCTTGAATCATGGAGGCCGTGATCTTTGCAAAGAAATCCTATATTCCTGAGGGCATTCCTGGAGACAGAATATCAGCTCCTGATGACTGGATAACAACTTCACCATTATCTAAATTCTGAGTTTTTCCTGAGTGTTTGGATAGCACTTAGCCCACAAAAGTTCTTAATCCTGGTTATAACTTCTAGGAATATGAGAAGTTCTATCACTGTGAAACACTTTGACTGCTGGATATCCTGCACAGAAGGAAGCAGAAGTGGATGGATGTGGAATTCATAGTCCCAGTCTCCATGGAGGTTGAGGTCAGGGAGTCTCTAGCTGGCTGCCATTGGAAGAGATGGGGCCTGCAGGTCTGCCTGACCCAACATGTGCCTCTCTTCACAGAGAAATTTTCACTCTAGGGAACAACAGAGTTGTTCAAATTCAGCTATGTGGGGCTTTTTAAGTTTAAAGATTTAACTGATGGACCTTGTCACAGTTTGATTGGATGCTTCCTATTTTCCAGGCTCCCAAAGTGTTTGCTTAGTTTGCTTTCTGACTGGATACGCACCGAGGGGAGAATGACTGGTGTTTATTTATCTCATAATTGCTCCTGTGCTTTACTACTTTAATTTTTTATTCCCTTTTTTTTCCTTTTTCTCTTCAACTTATAAATAAACAGAAATTTGGGTAAGTGACAATGTATTAGACAACTTCAGATACCTGCTTTTACAGTGCCAAAAGGATGAGTGCATTGAAAAACCTGTGAAGTGGCTAAAGCTTTCATCAGAAAACAATGTCGTATTTCCCATCTTGCCCATCTTGCCCATCTTTCTGAAGAAACTCTTGTGTGATCATTGTTGGCTAGGAGAGATATGGGGAGGGAAGTTGGCTCCTACCTCAGAATCCTACAAAAATAAGTACTGTCCAGCAGTCTACTGCTCTGTCCTGCAAACCCCTTGTAGTGAGGGAAGTGCAAGATATAGGAAGATCAGACTGAGGCATTACTGTGGAAAGAAAGAGAACTGCAAGGGTGAGGGTGCATTTTCTTGTCATCCTTATTTTGAAGAAAGCAGAGGCAAAGCACACAGGTGGTTATCCAAATAACTTTAGTGACTGTGGGGGAAATTTCACTAAAAGGGCAGAGTGCACCAGTTGTGCATTACATGTTCCATCTGTGTGAGAGGGAAGATATTAGAAGATAATGGAATGTCAAAAACAGCCAGAGCTGGTACTATATCACACTTTAAGAGTGGGGAACTGTACCATTCTCAAATCTTCGCATTATACCTACAAAGTAATTGCAGTGTCTGAGATAGGCAGAAAATGGACATCTTGCATGTTTGTCAAAAAAAAAAGAAGGCTGGGGTATCTAAAATCCATTGTCCTTCTTAGCCTGATCATTTCAGTGTCTGCTGAATGTCTCTTCATTCTAGAAAACAAAGAGGATACAGCATAGCCTGAAGGTCAAGGTGAATGGATGTCATGAGGCCAGCTGGACACGGATTGTATTATGAGAAGGATCATTGCTAGCCTCTGCTTTTTTCATAAAAAATCAAAGGTGTGTTCACTCAAGCAGCTCTAGGAATACTTCTCATATGACACAGAAAATGAGCTTATATGAAGTAACTGGGACCTAGACAGTTTAGCCCATTACAGTGAATATCTTAAATTTGCACCCCTAGATTCTGTGGATGCCTCTGTCAGTGTTGATGTTCCATGTAAACATAAATCTAAAATGTTTTATTTGGGAGTGCTCCTGTTCACCCAGGCTATGTTTTCACTCCATGTTGTGACAAGGCCTGGATTCACATCAGCCCGTATTTCCATCTACCTCATTTTCCAGGAAGATTAAAAGGAAACTGGGTTATCTGATTCAAAGTGGAATCAGTCTAGACCAGGAGCAAAGGACAAGTGATGGAGCTCATCTAGCACTCTGTGTTTAGACATAGTCGTAGTTTCTAGTGCAAATAAAGTGACACTAAGACAAATAGTTTGACAAAGTCAAACTATAATCTGAAAAGTACTTTCAAGGCTTTAAGTTTAAAGGAGATAAATAAATTGAAACATTACCACTGAGGAAACAGCACAGGTTCCTCAGTTCTGGACTGTCAGTTCATGTTACTCTGTCAACATAGCTGAACAAGGTGCCACTGATAAAATAAAGTGCAAAGCTCTGCTAAAGGTTGAAGAAAAGATATTTGGCTCACTGATTCATCTGGGTGCACAGCCCATTCAGATGAAGGAGAATTATGGACTTGACCAGCTCAGGAAAGGAATGAAAATAACCTTGCCATGTCAGTAAAGACATCACCACGGGCCGTGCGAATCCACTCAACAGTCAAGGGGCTGTTCAACAGGGGGATGCAAGTTCCATAAAGCATGCACAGGACATGGAAAGGCAAGGAACTCAAAGGACAGCAGTGGCACAAAGGGCTGATGTATTAGGATAAAATACACTTTCACTGAAAATCTGGAGTGAAATTCACACCACCATGTCTCACAGAGGCCCAAATGGTTGCGATTTGTACAGCTCATCCCAGAGGGAAGCTGCCTCCATGCCTTTCTTTTAGCTTTCAGATAGTAGGTGAATACCATTGTCAAAGCCCAGAGAATTTTCAAGCTGCTTAAGATTTACTTTACTTTCAAGATTTACTGCTAAACAGATAAAAAAATACGATGTCATCAGCATAATCCTCCAAGTAGGGTTCAGGACCAAAGTTTCTTTTTAATTCAGTTTTGTCATTTTTAATTTATTTTAGTTAAAACACTCCTTTGATTTAGTGAAGTCAACATACTTGTTGGCTGCCACGGCTGCAATTACAGCAAAGAGGGAAGGTTTAGTAAACTTCCCACCAAACGCTCCACCAACATATTTCACATGGCACATAACTTTACTGGACTGGAGGTTTAAAGCTGAAGCAACTAATTCCTGCAGAAGTGAATATCCAGAATTTTACCTGCGAAAGTACATTAAAAAATGCCTATTTTCTATGACTAATTATGTATTAAAAACTGTCAGGTTTAAGACTCCTGGGCAGAAAAATAGAATTGCTATAGGTACAAATAAAAAAATTCAAACAAGTAAACATGAAAGTCTTTAAAGAACAGTGGAAATGTGAAAAACAGCTCTGAAAACTAGTTTGATTATCTGATGCCAGGTATGATTATCCCTATATAGAACTGCACATTCACCTGCAGCTGGAGATAAAGCATCCACTAGAATAACAAGCTAAATGGAACAGAGTGATTGTTTAGAGCACACTAGAAAATGTAACTAAAATACTGACATTGCATTTTGAAAATACCTCCTCTGACAGTGTTTCAAAAGATGTAAGTAGGGGTTTAAATTGTGGGCCTGACAGGGAAAGCTTAAAAAATGCAAGCCAGTGATGAACTGCAAAAGCTAATACTAAACATGTAGAAATTAACATTACTATTCTTTGTAACTGTTGTTTTCTACAGGCCTCCAATCCAACTCTGATGTTAACTAGAACCTGTTAGCTTTTTTTCACATAATTTCACATAATTAATATGTCACTATTGTTTCCATATTAATTTATCATTATTTACATGTGATTATGGTCCCCTCCATCATCAATGTAACTACTCATATGAGCAATGCAACTTGTCTGAAATACACTTTCTGAAGAAGACACTCATTGCTGCAAAAAAAGTGATTGCCCAGGGTTGTACTGATTCTCACTGATTTTAGGAGGATTTGGCCAATATATCTAAGACAGAATTAGTCTTTTCTCAATAAGATTACAGTCATATTATCTATCCAAGACATCCTATGTTCATCCCATAGTAATACTGCTCATTTTTGTCTGTAATGCCTTGTATAATACAAATAGCACAGTACTGTTCCACTCAGCTTCATCATTAGTAGTCAGGCCATTCACTTTCATAAGAATATTCAGATCAATTAATCTGAATTGGGAACACCATCAGGGAGTTTCAAGAGAAGCAGAGAAGACTGGAAGCAACTCCTGGTCATGTAGTTCAGCTTTAAGGTTATTTAGGAAGGTAAGAAACAAGCCTCATTAATACTTTGTTTTACCTGTACACCTGTTGCATGCTGAGTTGACACATACACATCCACTTCTTTATCCTCCACTCTTGGAATAACAAGTACACTATTTGTTTCCATGTAAAAATGTTCCTGTCCTCCCATGTGCAATTCACCTGTTACATATGTAATTACTGGAAAATATAAAGTGGGCTTCAAATGAACTGCAAGGAAATTTCTATTATATTTATATGAAATTTATATGTATACAAGGCAGAGAAAAAGAGGTTTGCCACAGAAGATCAATAGTTTCTTTTTTTTTTTTTTTTTTAATTTCTTTGTATCTCAGGTCTGCACCTCTTTTATTTATAGACCTGTGTTTATTAAGAGAAAATTATTCAGTCAGTATCAACTCAATATGTCATGCTTTTTCTTTTTCAAGTGGTTACATCTCTTCTGCTATAACAGGATTATAATGTTTTCTTGTGAATAACTCTGTGAGGGAAAATACAGCTTTCCTCTTCCTTTTTTATCCTCTTCCCACTTTTTCTACCCATTTCTATCCAACACTTCACCTTTGTACCATTTTCCCTAAAGAGAGGGAAATCTGTCGGCACAGCATAAAAGCTAATTCTGCAAATTTTCTGTGTAACCTTAACTTTATGCCACCCTTGAGTGTGACATTATTTTCCTAGTGGTTAATCCTGAGACACAGTTCCTAAAACACATGTTCATGCAGAAGTAGTAGGAATCAGAACTGAAGCCACTAAAGGGTGACAGGCTATTTATTTGGGAACAACTGGAAAAAGTCAAAATCAGAGCAGAAAAAAATCATCACAGGCCAAGAATCTACATAAAGAAGATTGAAAGAATTGAGTGGGCCCAGCCCAAAAAAGTGAAGAAAGAATGAATCCTCAAGTGGAAGGCAGCCACAAAGAGGAATAGTCTGTGCTGCATGCTCAAGGTAGAGAGAACAAGAAGCATAGTAGTACTTAAATTACAACAAATTGCTTTAATGATAGGAATCGTGAAGCACTATCTTGGGAGACTGCAGAGTCATAATGCCTGGAGGTCTCCAAGAACAACTTAGATAAATCAGTTCATGGTACAGATAGAATTGAGGCTGGAAAAAGAAAAAGGAGCTGATTGTCTGCTATGTTCCCTTCTGTGATCAAGCAGGTTGTAATTCATGTGTACTTAGTATTCAGTGAAGACAAAAACTTGGTTGCAGAAATTTAGAGAATGATAACAGCTGAAGGTAGGTGTGATAAGAGAACAATCAGAAAAGCATGTGAGCAGGACACAAGTTGTGTAAACACATATAAAGTGCCCACTAAAAAATTTCAGAGCTGCATTCAAGTGTTAGAAACACAGAGTTAGGGGAAGTGTTAAAACTGCCCAAGCCGTGTTAAGAGAAGGATATCTTGGTATCACATACCTTTATTTTATTGTCTTTTTACACTGATTACTCTTATAAGCAAATTGAGAAGCACAATCCAGGTTAAATCAGGGATACTACTCATTGAAAACTGAACTCAGAAAGTAGTTTACACGATTGGCTGTCGGTCTGCAAAGCTCATGCATGTAGAATCATAGAAGAGTCTTTTCTGGGTCCAATGTTACCTCATGGTTGCTTTAATAATTAATGATTAAACTATAAATAGCATCAAATTGGAAAGGGTTGCAAGCCCTTCAAAGGGCAGGTTTGTATTTCAAAGTGATTGTTCTACATCAGAGGAAGGGCCTAAAGTCAACGGCATGAAGTTCAGAATGGGGAAGTGCCAGTACTTTAGATAGCACTACTGAACCAGATGGAAGCAGGGTTTACAGAGGAGCACAGCTTGGCTGTATGTCCACAACTGATACCACTACAACAACCTAATCTGGCTCTGTGATACCAATGTTACATAGAATTTCTGAGAGACTCCACTTGGCTTTGGTGAAACCTAATCTGAAATATTACCGTAGGGAAGCTGGATGTAGTAAAATTAGAGATGATGGAGAAGTGAGCAGTGGCAATGATAAAGGTTAGCAGACGTGATATATGGGGCAAAGATGAAAGGACTCTGTTTAAAAGGGTGAACATTCAAAGTTTGCAGGAAAGGACGTTTAGATTAGGTATTAGAAAAAAAAGTCTTCTAATTATAAGGACTTTTAAACTCCAGAGCTAACTCCAGAGCTTGTGAAATATTCTCCATTGATACTTCTTAAGCATAGGTCTGATACTTATGAACAGAGTGTGCTCTGGAACCACTGGACTGTGTTTATGATTTGAAGACAGTGAATTTGATGACTGTAGGAGTGATATTCCAGACCAATTTACTCTGATTCCCTTGTTTCTGGGATTAGCTCTAAATCAAGCAGCCAACTTAAAATGGGATAAGGTAAGTTAGCTAACATCCATAAACAAAGCCTTATTTAACTGTAGTGTTTGTCCTAGGGCACTTTATTTTAGTGAGACAAGGCAAGAGTTTAGTCAACACGAGCTAGCAGGTGCTAGCTAAGCTTTATTGAAAACATGACACATTTCAGCTCTATTCCCAGTGAAGAGGAAAAAACCAACAAGAGTAAGGTTTGTTCAGAATAGATGAGAAATTTAAATTCATCCACCAGCTGGAAATAGATTCTGAACTAGCCTAACTCTCCTCCCTTCCCTGATGCACCTAATGTTTTAACTACCTTCTGTTATTTCATCAGCAGACTCGAATCCTTTCACAATATCTCCTTTTTCTATTTTCCTTTCTTCAGTAATGTATGAATTATGTTTTATTGCATCCTGCAGCAAGAAACAAAACAAACATGTTAATTGTAAGTCAGAAACTTGGATGATTTTTATCATCCATATGATCCTTTTTCAGATGGACAGGTGGTTGTAACTAAATATTAGAAGGAGCAGGATAGTTTTTCCACTATTAGAGAGGGTTTTTATTTTTTTTTTTTCATAGTTCATGTAATTCTCTTCTTCTCCCAAATTAGAAAGATTAAATGTCTGTTAATGACATTCAGAACTGTTGAAAATGTTTCAGAATCAGATTGTTTGCTACTGAAAACCTGCCAGGCTTGACAATTTTCAGAACATGGATGTAGGATGTGTGATACCAGCACTTCTGCAACCATGAGTTCTCAACTTTAATTTTATACTGATGTGCTACTGCTGGGAATTGCTTAAAACTTTCTGAATATTCTTTAGTAATTTTTACCTAGATCTACGAAGACCACTCTCCGATATAGTGGATGAATATGTACCTAGTAAGATTTTTTTGTGTTTCTAGAACCAAAATTTTGGAGGCCATTTATAAACTTTTTACACTTCATCTTCAGAGCCAATAAAGTCATGCCTCATACCAAAAAGAGAAAAAGCCAAAGCCTGGCATAGCTCTGCACAAGGCAGAAAATAGTGAGTGAGGTGACAGAGAGCTCTGCCAGACAAGGAAGAGCAGACGGATTGTTACCTCAATAGTCAGAATTGGGTCCAGGTCTTCGTGGACTATCTTCACCTTTCCAGCCCCACACTTTGCCTGAGTCAGTGACTCTGCAACCACAGCACAGATTATGTGACCGACACGAATCACCTGCAACACACTAACGTATTACCCAAGGAGAAAACACAGGAGTGGTGAAGTTCCTGTACAGAAAGTGTTTTGAGGAAATAGATTCTGCTCAAATGCCACTTTTATATTCTGTTTCTCTAAGAATACTATCCCAGTGGAGACTTATCTTCATTCTATGAGAAGCGTATGAACATCTTTCATTTGCTGCAACATTTCTGGCATTAGAAATGCTGCTGACATCAGTATGAACGTTCCCCCTGTGTTGATCCTGAGGTGGCCAAGTAAAATTCCATCTGCACAGACTGCTTTCCTTGTCTGTATTTAGAAATGAAGGAAACTCAGAGAAACAAGAATAGAGAGGTAAGAGCAACGCATTAGGAATTATTCTTGCCCTTTTGCAAATACCATGCAAAGCATCACTTGTGATGGACACAGCCTGAGGCCAGGGACATTCTGTACAGTCATGTTGGCTTCGTTGATCCTATAAATTTCTTAGATCTGTTGATGTTTGTCAAAAAGAAAAGTGCTGTCTCCCATTGCCATATTCTAGTGTATAATCTAGCAATTAATTTCATATTGGTTCCAACTAGGCAATTCTCATTTTATTTGTCTCGTCTTTTACAATGTCAGATATCATGGCTGTTTCATACTTTCTCAGAATCCATGACAATCACTCCTTTATCAGCCTTTAAGGAATCATGGCTTATTCACTTAAACCCCAAGTTACTTCAGGGAGTTTTTTCTTTCTCTCTTAACGGGAAATGGTAATTCTGCTCAGCCCAGTTTGCCTGATTGTGCATTAATTGCTTTTGCATTTTCATTTCACTGCAGTAAGATGATACTTGCAAACTCACTTTCCTATTTTATAAATAACTGTATCAAAAGGTTCAGAGACTCCTCCAGAAGCAAGAAATACCTTATCTTCTGCATATGCTTGCTCATCTTTGCCATTTTTCCCTGGAACATCTCTTGCTGTCACTACATCAACCACTCCTGGCACCTGAAGGGCTTCTGATGCATCAGTTCATCTGGAAAGAAGAACACACACATAAAAGAGTACAGTGTGTGCTACAAGTAACTCTAGTACAAGTAATTCAGTGAACTTTGGGACAGAAAGATAATTCACTGAGTATTCTCGTGACAGATCTCTACATAGAGAAGGGGAATGTGTTGATTAGCATGCCGAGAAAAAAAATAAATGGAAGGTATGACCATCTCTGTGTGCATGGCATAGAACAGCTCTTTCAGTGTTAGTTCCAGTACTTACAAAGTATAAGAATATATTTTTTTCCACATTTTTTGTACTACAACGGATGAACACATTAATGTGGACTCTTCTTTCCGTATCTGACACTTTTTAAAGCACACAGCAAAGAACTTCTTACCTCATTTGTAATACATACCTCGTAATATGGCCAAATCAGATAATAAAGAGAGAAAATACTTGTTAACATACTTATGTGCTTGTAGTTTTTTCTTACTTACATGATCTTTGGATGGGCTTTAATGCTGGTGACCACAGCTAGTGAGAGTTCTCCATCCACGGGACGAATATGATTGATGAAAACTGCCTCACCAGTGGTGTGCTTAATTCCAGACTGGTGCCTGGTGGGACAGCCCACAGGATCTTGTGGAGACTGTCCTGGGTCAACATCCTGCAACACATGTTATTCTCAAGACAGACCAGTAATTATAGGAGCCTTTACTCAAAAACACTTTCCGAGGATATTTTGTGATTAAAAAAACCCCATGTGGAACTATCTAGATTTTATGAGGATGTTTGTGGGATAGATTATAAAGGACTAATTAAATTTTTAGATCATGCTATATTGGCACCAAGGTGACCCTGGCAGACGTCTGAGAAATATTAGATACCATTCATGTCTCTAATACATGGCATTCTCTTCAGTGGAAAGATTGCACTAAATAAACAGAGGTGGAAAAAACCAAGAAAAAGATAAGTAAAAGGGACAAAATAACTAGTTCACACAGGGGAACCATAGCAGATAAAGGAGAGCTAAAGTGGTCTAGATCTTATAGCTGGCCTGTCTGCTGGGTCCATGCTGCTTCTGGTAGCACCTTGTGCAAGCCACACTCTTACACACATCACCATCACCACTGCTTCAAACAATCATATTTCATACCGTTTATTTCAGAGAAAACGTATCTTAAATCAGGACTATATTCAGGAATCATTGTAGTTCCTTCTTGCCCATCTTCCTAAAGAGACAGGTAAATTAATATGCTGGATTGTGTTGACTAGACTAAAAAATGGTTTAATCCATTTTTTTGCTATTTAAATTACCACTGTCAGTTCCCTCTATTACTTCAAAGACAGCCTGGAATTGAAAGCATTTCAGATAATTAAAATACATCCTTGGTGCTCTTTGTTGTTTAGTTGCTGATAGGTCACATTAACTTGAAACAGACTATTATTGGGGACCATGAAAATGTTCCAACATTTATGTTTTGGTTGGGCTTTTGCCGAGTAAAGAGTTCTCTGTAAAACATATCTTCTTAGTCTCTTAAAGAACAAACCCCAAATTCTTGGCTGATGCTAAAAGTTTTCGGTGGAAAACTGATAAGAAGCAGCAAAAGTTTGATTTTAAAAGTTTTTAAATTTTGCAACAAAACAAAAAAAAGGGGGGGAAAGTCTTGATGAAATTTGAAATTTTTAAAATTGGGATCTTCTACTGAACAAACTTTTTCACATACCAACCACCTGTCCTTTTTATACTGTAGCTTTACAATGAAATCTTTCAGGCTTGGACAATCATAGAAATGCTGCAGTAGGTTATTTCATTTATTTGTACTGAGGCCCACCGGGCAGTTTAACTACATTCTGCTGAGCTCTTTTGTTGCTGGAAGCTGTGCTCCCCGTTTCAGCAGTGTCAGGACAGCCTGATCTGCACAATACCTTGAAGGCAAGGAGTGCATCTGTACCCTGAAAGACTTGGAAATCTACAAAAATATAAAATATTTCCCACAGCGTCGAATGTTTCAACATCTTCACATTACAATTAGTAGAGACTTAAGAATGGAAAGTTAGAAGGGCAAAATACTCATTACAAAAGAGGATCTGTGGCAGTCCTAGCTACAAACACACCTCACCTGATAGATCTGGACACCCTGGGGAACACCACTTTGTAGCATTCCCAAAGCACTCATCTTCTCCTGTGAAAGCTCAGCATACCTGAAGGGATACTGAAAAGAAGGTGATGTCAGAACAGTGTTGTCAGACCCTTATTTCTAACAGAAAATTTTCCCTTCACATGTTTTGAAGTAAAGCCTTTACCCTTCCCTCTCACATCCCTTAATCCTTAAAAAAGCAGTTTTCCTGTAGCCTATATGCTGATGGGGGTATGCCATTCTTGTCCAGTGCTTACCACCTGATGTAAACCATGTAACCCTTCCAGGTAAAATCTGAGAAGAAAGCTGACAAGCAGAGTTCTTCTATTTTCTGCTTTTCCACCTGAAGATGATGGAGGGGGAACAATTTCCTCCAGCACCAGTCTGCAAGCTTCATTCAGCATCTGATCATTCCATTGCCTGGTAAAAAAAGCAGACTAACATGAACACACACCTCTTTATAAGTAACACGTGGCTAAAAACATTGTGAAGGTTTTGGGAAGGAATAAGTACATAAAGTTATATCAAGAAATAATCTATTGTTAGAGAGGACAGGTCAAATACGGACTGTGAGAGGCTGATGGTGCGATCTCCACTGGTGCCGTGGATCAACCCCCACGCTTCACCCTATGGCTTCTACATTTTGGTTAAATACATTAGGATTTCCAGTACCTTCCTATAAGCTTCTTACAGGACTTTCTTGCACTGAGTGTAGTTGAGCCAATGCCTCCAAACAAAATACTCAGATCTACAATAGTGTCTGTGCCTGGATGGAAGAGCACTCGCATTCCACAATTCACTATGGACAAAGCATTTTCCTGTCTTTCAGCCTGTCTGAAGGCTGAAATAAAGTCATCTTAATGAGGAAAAAAAAGGAAGGAAAAATTCCATCAATGTCATAAATTACTGAAATCTATTTTTTTGTGTGTTTTAGGTATTACCATTGCCCAAAGTTTCAGTTAAACTTTTTATTCTTCTTGAAGTACTAAGCTAATCCTAGACAGTTGTACAAAGAGGGGACATTATTTGAGGCTATCCACATGTGAGAAAACATGCCAAAATTTTAATAACTTTATCAGTGATTTAATGATTTCAGAGCGCTGGAGAAGAATCCTTGTCCTGATATAAGCCACTTCATATATATGGCCTGTATGTTCTTTAATTCCAGCTTAGAATTAGTGATTTCTTCTCCAGGACATGGACAACCCACCATGCTAAGGACCCTGATTTTGTGAAGATTTTACCCTCAGAGATTTCACATTTCATGCTATAGTAATGGCATTTACAGAGGAGGCACTAGAAACAGCTGGGCTTTCTACTGTCAGAAATATTTTGTTCTGGTGAAAAAGCCATATATTTTAAAAGAAAACATAACAGTATTATCTTTCATGATCAGGTTTGAGTCTCATGATGAATCCTTTGAAGAAAGTGTATGAAATGCTCTTTCTGTAGCTCCAGAAGGAAACTTCAGAATCAGGGGTTAGCAGGTTAGATCTTCACTATGAATATGTGATACTCTCATGACAAATTTAAAATTCAGGATTACATGTTGAGCAGCGATGGAAAATCCTCTCAACAGGATTTACATTGCTTTACCGAAGCAACGTTCACATCAAACTGCCCAAAACCAAAAGCCAGCAGCTGACAGGAATAAGAGGGGAAACTGACAGCCAAGTTTTCATCCGCACTTTCTGTTGACAAGTCTTGCAAAAAAAGTGTGTGTATGCCTTTTCATTATGTCAGCAGAGTAAATCAAATAGGCGTTTCAGCATGAAAATGAGTGGTAGAAGCAGCCTCCCCAAAAAGTGGTGTTAATTTTCCGTGGTGAGACTTCTTAATCTCACACGTTATTCATGTGACAGCTGATAATTTTCCTGCTCTTCAAAGCAACCTTCTGAGTTTGCCAGCAGTGCTATTGTCTTTTGTTCATTTTGTTGTCCCCACCTCTGCCATTCCTGGGTACAACTGTCTCTCTCTGAAAGGCTCCAAAACACCCTTTGTGACAGATTTGGCTTTGTGGCACAACTTGTCTTTGGACAAAGCAGGTTGGGATTTCTTTTTTCTTTGTGGAATGAAATAAGCCATTTCTCCTTAATTTTCTCTTCTGGATTTTTGTTTCTCAAATCACTGCTAGGGCTCATAGTTTCTAGGCAGCAGAAGCACTGTTACTGCTGCCCACACAGACTATGCTTTTGCAGGCTTTGAGCTCATGGGAATCCTTTTGTTTTTATGGGAAAACTGCCATGGCCAGCCAGCTTTTCATGGGCAGAAGCCTCATCCAGCATGAAGCCACATATATTTAACAGGTTGCATTGCAGTGGACAGCTACTCTGGGGACTGACCCTTTGCTGTCAAGGTTGGCAGGGACTCCTGTGGTCACTCCCTCAGTGACTTCTATTTCACCATACCAGCTTGTAGTCGGGTCTTCCCCTACTCTCCCCGTACTTTTGCTCACATCCACTAGAGGGATATCTAAGAACGCAGTAACCAGGACACAATTTCCTCTGTCCCCAATCCCTAATGCCACATGCAGCCACCTTTGGTCACGGTAGTCAGGACCTTGTTTTTTGAGTAGTTGCATGGACAACTCGGGATTATTCATTGTAAATGGCTAATTTGTTAGTGAGAAGAGGTCAGAAATTACCTTTATCGCTGAAGGCTATGTGACAATATGGCACTTTTCCTGCAAATATCCAGGCAGCCTAAATTTCTATGTCTGGAAGGGGCAGAAGCACACATTTAAGATGGGGGAAAAGCAGTAAGAGACCCAAAAGAAGCAGAAGATGATGGCCAGCTGGAAGAAGTGGGAGACGTGATGGAAGGATGCCAGAACTTTCTTAGCTACTTCCAAAGCAGCAGTAGCCTGCCTGTTTCAATGCCTACTGGAAATAATGGATATATTGCTGATAACTACCCCAGCACCTGAATGAAACTTTTGAAATGTCAGAGTCTTACCTTCATAGAGCATGGAATGAGAACAGGAACAATGACCTCCTTGGCATTTATGTCTGCATGCTCAGAGCCAGCAAGAAAATGATCACTTAAAAGAATCTGACCATCTGTTGGAGAAAACTGTAGTCTGTTACTGAATGTGATGCAAGAAGGAATCATTTCTGCATTGCAGATTCAAATTTTGTTGAATCTGTGCAAAAGAATATATTAAGGCCAATATGGCCTTAGAACTGTCTGCACCATTCAGGATCTAGGCTTTGAGTGAAAGGCTAATAGAAGTTCCACGTTAGGTGCAATATATCTCCCCATATGAATGCTATAGTTCTCCATCACAGATAAAATACTGAGTAATTTATACTTTCTAAAAAATACATGTCTTTCAAATACTAATAATATCCAGAAAATAAGATATTTAGGTTTAAATACAGCTATTCTGTTTGTACTCAAAAGCTGTTTAGACCATTAAATCATTAAATCACAGTAACTTTTAAGAAACTACTCAAGCATTGCAATGAGATGGGGAATCAGCCCTGTACATCTGTAGTTCAAAGACAGTAAGACAGTAGAAATGTTGCCGAGATTTTCCAAAGCTTTAGGCTGATTACTAGTAGCAATTTAAACACAGTGTACATGTATGCACACACATACATATCCACAAAAGTACCAGTGACTTCAGGAGAAATTTCCAGGCCCTAGAGAGTGAACCAAAGTTTTTCTGAAAAGGAAACAGGCATAAGCAATAAAAGCAAACAGTGTTGGAGTTACAAGACAGAGCTAAACTGTCTCATAAGTGGAGCAACATAACCAAAGGCAGTGTAGAAAGGAGGCCTTTCCACCCGTCAGGCGTGCTGACCTCACGTTCATGAGATGGCTAGAATGCTGTTTCCTTTAGTCTTGTGAAACAGAAAGACAGTGTTTTCTACTGGCAGATACTTTTTTCAAGTTAAAATGCCAAGCAAATACCAGGATAATGTTCTCCATTCTCCTGAATATACCACTGTAATTCATCCAGGAGATGCACAGTAGTATTTAACTTGAAAACTGTTACCTGTAGACAGTTGCAGTGTTCTACCCATCCAGCAAAGCTATTTGGTAGGGGGCCAAAGCTTACCTTCTGATGCCAAGTTGAGGACAGATTTGCCAACTGATAAGATTGGATTCAAGTCCCAGGATGATCCTCTGCTTACAATGTGTCCTCCTAAAGACAAACAATGAGGTTATTTTTAGGCTTGTCCTTCTTAAATGTAACAGGGATCTGTATCATAACCCAAATTTTATTCCATTGAGAGACCTGTTGGAAGAACTTATATTTGTTTTGTTCAATTTTAAATGAAGTTCTACCTTTGTACTTTTTAATGTGATTTGGTCTACTGCTCCCTTCAAAAGCCCTTTCTCATATCGTCTCTGTTGGCAGAAACCAGGTTTAATTTTTTTCCTCCTAAAGGCATGGCCATTCTCTTGGATTTTCTTCCTTAAAGGAAGAAATACGAGGTATTGCAGTAAGAGGATTTTAAAGGAAAATCATGGACAAGATCAGAGATGCCTAATACATGACAGGTAAACAGCTCCATGTTGACAGTCAAGTTAAAGTGTGATTGGCTGCATTGTACAGCACCTCACCAGAGAACATCCCTTTTCTTCTTTTCTCGTCCTCTTCTAGTTCCCTGCTATCCACTGAGCAGGAATAGCAGAGTTTCTCTGGTTACAGTTCTCGGGGTATTTGCCCCTGCTAACTAGCATAGGGCTCCCAGTTATTTCACACAACATTTGTGATAGTAGTAATGTTTTAGCCTTATAAAGCATGATCCCAGCCTCAACCAGCTTAACCTGTATATTTGCAATATTCATACAGACATGTCTGTAGTGATGTCGTATTTACTGCACTGCTGAATATATATATCGCCATGCTCCTGACCTGTTCTCCAGCTGGAGTTCTCAGGTGCTGCAAGAGAGCTTGGTATGTTTTTGTTTTCTCTGCTGGAAGTTCGGTGACTGCCTTCCTAAGGACGTCTCTGAGCTGGGCCAAGCAGCAGGCAACTCCTATTACTAGCCCTGAAATCAAACGAGTTTAAACAGTGAAATCATCGTGCCACAGAATAAATACAATATAGTGCTGATATGGCCTCTAAAGAATTGCTTCTGTACACAGCTCTTGTCAGCAGGATGACAAAGAGAAATGATAGGAAGATGGGTTTATATTACATACAATAAGAAATGCAAGTACTACTTGCATTATTATTCAGGAATAGCTCCCAGTATAAAGACATACCTGAAAAATATACATTGCGTATTTGCACACAGTAATGCACATCCCTTTTTTGTGCTGTGTATCCTCAAAGACATGAGTAACAGTTGACTCATTAGGAGGAAGGATCACCAAATTGTTGGAGTCTTCCAAGGCTGAGCTGCAAACACTCTATCACACTCCCAGTAGTATCAGAGAAGCCACTACCATGGACTTGAGTGAACACTGAAGTAGCCCAGCCACTCCAAAGAAAATCTTATAGTATTTCAGATTGGAAATTTATGTTTGAATATTTTATGTTGAAAATCAAACCCTAGCTTAATCAATACTCTGTGGACTTTGTTAGATATACGGTTGTAATAGAAAGGCTCATGACCAGTTCAAAGCAAAAATAAGGCTGGCCTAGGGCCTTCCCCTATGCTTGCTGGCTGCAGAAATTTGAGATTTGAACAAATATGTATTCAAAGAACAGTTTAATAAATTATCTGTCACAATCAATGCAACATCTTGAGACCATAGGTGAGCTGACATATTGGTTCAAAAGGCTCAGTGAAATGAGGCAAAAAACTCCAAAGATTCCACACCAGTGAAAGTCAATAGCTCTTGCTGCTTCAGGTGCAAGACCCAAGTTAATTTAGTTGCCACTGTTTGTACCATAGTAGAGATAACTTGGAAACTTACCATCATTTGTGCTACTCACAGCATGCATTTCTGAAATCCTAACAGGATGGAGAATGATTGGATGATAGGCACCACTGTCATTTCTTTTGAGTCCTGAAAGGCGAAGTATGATAGTATGATTAGAGGTGTGTCTAAGGAATTAACCATATTCTTGGACATGGAGACTGAAAAGTTCAAAACCACTGTAACTAAGTAGTTTCAAAGTCTTATAGGTTTTGTTATGCAGCATCTTGAGTATCAAATTTTACTGCTTTTACCAGGCCCATCTGAAGTTTAAAGTCTAGTATTGTCTTTTCTGGCTCCTGTTCCTTGTTCCTCTGGACTGGTTTCTGGTCCTTTCCCATATCGTACTCAGATTTCACCTCTCATCTCAGAGCTATACACAATTCCACACATGCTTCAACATGTTTCTAGCTACTCACTCCACCTTGCTGTATGAGCCACGTAATTTTTTTGCTTTCCTTGTTCTCTCCTTGCAATATCTTTCTGATGACAATAAAGAGCTTTCCCTTGATGTAAAGGGACTTCAAGTTTTTAGACTTAAGAGATTTGCCATTTTGCCAAGTACTGTATCATGGGGGTGTATTACTAAACAAATGTCATACCCTTTACTAGGCAATGTACAGATATATTGTACATTGAAAGGATTCTCTTTAGATCTGAGCCTTTATTTTCTCAGCAGTGAAGGAAATATTTTTACCAAATTCATCCTAACAGATACTCCCTCAAAAAAAGTATACTGACAATTTATAAAAATAAAACCCTGCCATCCATAATATGCAGAATCTAGCCAGTGTCTGGATATCATGCCCTCTTGTAGGCATTATTTATTTTGTGATGCTCAAGCTAACAGGAATGTGAAATGTTTGCCTCTCGTCAGCACGAGTCCTTCCTTATTCACAAAAATTCTGTCTCTGAGACCAAGGTTACTGAGGGAAGTTAGACAGCACAGATTCTGGGCGCAGGTGATGGCTGGTACTAGCTCTAATTTAGTTATTGATTTGCTGCAAAAAAGTAATGAGAAATTATATTGGCCTAAATACTGAAGCGCAATCATTGTGGTGACAAAATGCATTTAGGATCCCCAGAAGAGAAAATGCAGGATTATGTGCCTACTGCAAAATGTAGTCCCTGTGTTAGATCTTTTGTCCTTTCATACCCACATTAGTGTTCCCCATAACCAAAGGCACCTTTGGATACTTGGCTTTCAGCTTCAGAAGCTCCTTTAGATTAGGGGGTGAAATCCATGTTGTTCTTTTGCCATGGAAAGTCAGAGTTGTTCTTTGCTGCTCTTGAGCCATTCTCTGTGGTGGAAATGACAAAGGCTTGATAAATTTGACTAATGCCTATAAAAACATAAATGACCATAATGCTCAATAGGACACTGTGTTATGATAGACAGTGAGACACTAATGGGGCTTTTCATCTGAGGTTCCTGTTGTGCTGAACAGTACTGAGCTTCTATCATAACTATATTATTGCTCAAGAAACTGAGATGAGAATGAAGTAAATGACTTTGTAAGAGACACAGTAAATGAATGGTAGATTAGTCTCCTGCTCTGATGATTCTGAAAGACTCCCTTTGTATATGTTGTAAACAACAAAGCAATGTGATTGGACTTCGTGGGAAATCAGGATACCAAAATCTCACTGCATATGTGACAGAATACAAGACATATTCTCTTAGTCAGGGAGGATCACTACATCCCCATTTGCTGAGAGTCGTGTATCTACTATACTAGACTCAGCCTGGTTTCTGTAATAGGTGAAATGCTTTTAAAAATAAAAATGCCTACTTTCCCATTTGTCTGCAAGGACTAATCTTTTCAGAGACATTTTCTCCTTGCGATGGTTGATCAGAATTTACATTTTTGTTAAATTAAAGTGTTTTTCCCACACCTCCTGTCTTACAAGAGAATATACATTTTTTTTTCACCCTGAGAATACCATGTATGTTCTTTTCATATTTGATAAGTGCCATGTGGAATCATAATTTCAAAATATGCAAAAGCAATCTCTGAGAATCACCTGTCTTTGCAGACAATGCAATGAACAAACAGACCAGTGGACAAGCCAGAAAACAGTTCCGGCTATGGACCGGTCTTCTAGGTAAAAGACATACCTGAAACACAAAAAAAGAGCTATGTGTCCGTGGAAGCAATCATAATCTTACTGGTATGGGCACCTTGTGTAGCCTGGAGAAGCAGTTCCCTTCTCCTGGCAGCTCAGTCTGAACATGTAGAGCAGATGATGGCACCTCTTTTCTGGCTGACCAGCTTTTTCAGCCAGCAGCACTTTAGCCAAGATCTTTAATCCAAGTATAAAATTTGCAAAATATTCACTTAATACTTGCATTCTTAAAGCATGAGTCTCTCCAAGACAGGTCAATAGCAGACAAGCAAATTTAATTTCCACTTCATGGTTTCTTAAAGGAGCTTATGCCTTACTGAGCATGTTCTGCACTGAGAGGCAATCATTAAATAATAAAGTTGCACTCTATGACAAATGTTTACAAAGCCAACTACCATGCACCAAACAGCATTCTGTAGTACAGTGACAAACCAGAGAACTGTGCCATGCATTTTCAGAACTCAAAAGAACTTTGGTGCCCCTAGGGTGGTTGTGTAATATCAGCAAGAACTGCCCACAAATTGCAAAAGGAGTGCAAACAAGGAATTTCGTAAGCTGCTGAAACATGAGCGAGGATTAACAAACTGCCTGGACCTGCCAGCTTGGATTCTGCTCAGTCTGATTTGGGTAAACCCTGCCCTACTGTTTTCATAGATCTCTTCTGTTGCCTCTGTCTGCAGATTATGGACACTTTCCTCCTCCTTCTCTTTCCAAGTTTCCATCTGTCCTTCCATGAATTTCCAATAACTACTACAATAAACCCTCTTCTTTCCTCTTCAAGTCATTTGCCCTTCCTGTGGACCTGCATGTAAATCCAGTCTCAGGTTGCTAGTGTCTGTTTACCAGGTGGAAGCAAACAATGACTTGAATCCAACAGAGAATACAAAAGAGAAAAGGTGGAAAGTTCATTTGAGATTTTTCAAAGTAAATACTATATTCCACAAAAAAGCCAACTGGTCCCGAGTAAGGAGCTCTTTTGGGAAATGTTGGTTCTACAGAGGCAAACAATTTGCTTTTTAAATATGATCTATTTGTAATAATGACAACATGTGGATTATCCACATTGAAATGTCTCATTGTTTGTGACTAAAACTAGTATTTTCTATTTATCTTAGGATAGCTTTTTCAGTTTCAAAAAACAGAAGGTTTTCAATATCTGTAGGAACTCAATCATGCTTGCAAGGTAACAGAAGTCAGTAAGGCTTACCATTAGTTTGGGAGAAAATATAAATTCCTGTGTTGGATTCATTGGTGGGAATTGTTCTGGACTGCAAAGACCTGAAAGGATCTGCAAATAAATTGGGGAAGGTGGGGAGAGGAGAATGCACATATTCAGACTAAGCTGCAAGTCTTTGTCAATAGATGAGACTCTTTCCTAGTGTGAGATAGAGTTTTGACTCTAACATAACTTTGTAGGTTGAGTTGTGTTAAAAAATTCAAGATGCCCAAATTGATTTCTAATCTTTACCTCTGTTATACCTTTTCACAGACTACTCAAAAGACAGACTATCATACCAACCCCTCTCAAGCCTTTGCTTGAAATGCATCGAGCTTCGAGAAAGATCTTCCAGTATTTCCTGAATCTGGTCATAGCAAATGTATTGCACCACACTGGTGCAATATGTACTGTGGGAAAGTGCAAGGCTGGATGGTATAGTTTTGTTCTGTTCATAATTGTGCCTGTTAAGGAGCTTTCTGACAGAGCTTGACATGACAAATAATGTCCATCTGATCAGAAAGCATTGTTTTCTGCTTTAGGAGAGCCTTGTGCAAGGCTCCTCTCCAGCCTTGCATAAGCGCTTAAGAACTGAGTGCTGACAGCGCACCATAAAAATTAGCTTTTACTACTTGTTCACAGCTGTCTTTTTTCTGCAGAGGCCTCTGGTGAGGCTATCCATCTTCTGAGCTTTCAGAAGCTTACATAAAAAAAGACTGAATATGCTGTGTTAGCAGGACTGGTTTGTATTTTCTGTCTCACTGATTTATTTTCAGAATCAAAAATCCTGTCAAACCAGAGAGCAACACATCTCAAGTATATTGAATGGGAAAAAAAATTGACATATCCTAGTGTGAAGTCTCTTATCCCTTCCCCAATCAGTCATTACCTCTGGACAGATTGCGGCCTTGGTAACTATAAGATCTGGCTCTGGACGACTTAATCTACTGATTGACTCCATTGATGAAATGGCAAAAAAATTTCTGTGTCTGCCATGATCCTCACGATAGTTAGGCACCAGATGTTTTCCTTGGATGAAACCAACTGCAAGGAATGCAAATCAGGGAAAGCCAAATAAGAGGGCACCCAAAGGAAGTGTTGTTCTGTAACTGGCAACTACTGCATTGCCAGACTTGTGCTTCAAACAACCTTGGCAGCAGCTCACAAACAGTTTTCAGTTCTTAATGGGGCAATACACAGGTGCACAAACATCCACACATCCAGTCATACTCCTTGGAGCTCTGTGGTTTTTCACTGCCAAAACAAGTTTTCCTTTTAATCACCCAAGGCATTTTGCTCCATAGATTTCCTAAAGATTTTCAGTCAGAGAAAATTCATCTAAGGAATTAAAATCCTCATTCTGAGGCAAGATTAGTGCACTATGGCCTCTCCTTACAGGTGGATGAAAAGAAGACAACAAGTTCTGAGATGCACACAGGGAATGGAGGACCTTTTTGAAGCAGGATCCTCCTGATGTTTTCTGGAGTTCCCATATGTACCCTTATACATGATAATTGGGGAACCTTTGCCAGGACAAACATAAACGAGGTGAGTCGTGATCTTACAATGTACATATGTAAAGTGAGAATAAAACAACGTTTATTTTGAAGCAATACCAATATATCAGTTGCTATACAACACAGGAGAATGAGACACTTCACTCGATCTTGGAGCCACTAGCAACACAGCAATACTTACGAAAGGCTTTGCAAGTACATACTGACACTAAACAGCAATAGTTTTGTTTCATCTTCAGGAATTCAGATTCGGTGTCTCAAGCACACAGAAAACAAACCATGTTGATGGCTGCAAAAATTCTGTTATGGGAGTTCATCTTCACATCAAGACCAGCTTTTTTAAAGACAGTTGTCTCTGACCAACGATTTTCTTCTTCACACACAAAAAAGCAGACATAAATGTTTAATATTGAGATCCACACTCTCACTGGAAAATGTCACGAAACAGGTAAGCCATATGAGGAGCAGCTGAGGTCACTTGGTCTGTTCAGCCTGGAGAGGAGGAGACTGATGGTAGTCCTCATTGCAGTTACAACTTCCTCGTGAGGGGAAGAGGAGGGGCAGGCACTGATTTCTCTGTGGTGAGCAGTGACAAAACCCCAGGGAATGGTCTGAAGTTGTGTCAGGGGAAGTTTAGGTTGGATATTAGAAAAAGGTTCTTCACCCAGAGGGTGGTTGGGCACTGAACAGGCTCCCCAGGGAATTGGTCACAGCACCAAGCCTGACAGAGTTCAAGAAGCATTTGGATAATACTCTCAGGCCCTTGGTGTGACTGTTAGGAAGGGTCCTGTGCAGGGCTAAGGACTCGACTCAATGATCCTTGTGGGTCCCTTCCAGCTCGGCATATTCTGTAATTCTGTGATTCTAATAACACAGATAATAACAATGCAAATATGTTTGTGCTACCTTTCTGCAGCAACAAGAGCAGAGATCCTGGAGTTCAGTCTGATTTAAATGTCCAGAGATAGAAAAGTAGCTGCTACCATAGTTCAAGACGACACCTTCCTACAAATTTGACAATGCAAACAGGAGTTAACAAGGAAAAGGATGTATTGTAATTTACCTGACCCCCTGTAGAAGGTGAACAGACACATTCCTCCTGATCCAAGCAACATTGTCCAGTTCCTGGGAGTTGGCAACATGTTGGTTCCTAAAGAAATCATATTCTATTATATAAAAGCAATGAGGCAGCTTCATGATTTATTTGTAAATTAATGTTTTGATGCTTCCTGTTCCAAATCAGATTTGTTCAGCCATTTGAAGTTGCTCCAGGAGACCCCTTAAACCATAGGACCCCAAGGAGTGAGTTCCCTTTGGGTACCCAAGTATCCATGAAGTAAATGAAAAAAATTAAAATTACTTGTGGTATTTAGATCAAGTCCCTGTAACTGATGCAAAGGATTTTTCACTGCATTGCAAGGGTACATGTAACCCAAAAGTCAGTAGCCGCTGTAAGTTCTTGGAACATTTGAAAACTAAAAGAGCCAGACTTTCCAAAGGCTCAACCAAAAAAAGAATTTCCAAATGATGCAAGATTCCAGGTAGGTAATTCAAAGAGGCCCAGCCTTTTCAGATACCAAAAACTGTCCCAAAATAAGAAACACATTTGAAAATACTGAGCTACCCTAGCAAAAGATGTGTAGCTGTCTATAATTGGCCTGTATCCTGTGCAACAGCACAAATTACCCGAAACATACCATATGATAATTAATCATAAGGAACCAGAACAGCGTTTGGGAGAACCAGCATAATTGGGGATGGTCTGGCATCAAATATGCAGATATGAAATGCTGAAATTTATGTCCCTATACTCAAATGAGCCAAATCACATATGTAAAATTAAGAAATATTACTCCAGTAGTGATATTATTAAAATTTATTTTAAAGGCCATTTCCAATAATAATATTAATTACTTTTTATAAATGCACGGAAAAAAATCCAATTAAGAAAAGCATCCAAAATAAAATACTACGATTACTACTACCCCTACAGTGTTTGGGTTTTACAATCAAATCCAAAATCTACTGTCATCCATCACTATCGTGGTTTTCATATACAGTTAGAAGAAGTAATAAAATCTCTACTGGTATTTCTGGCATTTCCCTCATGAAATCAAAATCTTCTTGTGGGAGGGGTTAATTGCCTTGGAGCTATAGGGGTGCTAGCTAACTTGGCTCTTGAAAGTGAGTTGAAGTTGCTTTGCCCATTGTAGTATTGCTTGAAGATATTGCTTGAAGAGCAAGACTTTGTTGTATTACTCAGTGAGTACCTATACTCTTTCAGTATATTGTACCTACTCTTTCAGCATATTCATTGTAAAACTGTACTGCACTACATGGAGGCTGCTGGTGCAGGAGGGCTATAAAAACAGGCTGTTCTAAATGCAGGGATTTTCAGAAGTATTTATGAAGTGCTAAACGCAGCTGTGTATCCCTTCAGAAGCCTTTGGTGTGAACCACCTTTTTATGACTTTGAGATGTCCTTAAGCCATTATGGCTATATCAGAGTACCATCTACTACCACCACGTACTGCTCTTTGAGTTTAATCATACTTATGACCTTGGCAATCAAACACATACCATTTTATTATACTTTTGACAATTTACTGCCTGAAACTAACCATCCAGAGCAGAAATAATCTGCTCAGTGGAAGGTTCTGCATGGTTTCTCAGTAAGGCATACATGGACATCACCATTCCAGGGGTGCAGAAGCCACACTGAGAGCCATTGCATTTGGCCAGCCTTTCCTAGAACAAAACAGAACAACAACCCAGGATATGGCTTCACTGACTTTCTGAATAGCCATCTTCAGATATGTCATCTACCAGCTGTAGGATGGTAGCAGCATTTTCACTATCCCAAATTCTCAGAGCAATCACCTAGTTAAAGGATAATACTTGCTCCAGTTTAGACCCTCATGATCCTAATCATGAAAATAGAATAAGGCCCCAGACTTTCCGTTAAGACATCAATCATACATTAGGTATTTCTAACCAATAAGGATAGAACACAGAACATTTCCTCAACTAGAGCTTCAGCACAGACCAGTCACAGAGTCACAACTCTTGGAAAATAATATTGAGACAAAAAGAGAATATTCAGAAAACATTCATAAATCTATGTGGTCAGACTCTGATTTTCAGGGACAAGCCAGAGTGGAGGAAGTAAAGAGATGATGTAATCCAAGGGAAATCTCTGGCACGCGTATCAAATAAGTCTAATGTAAGTCTAATAAGTCTATCTGTCAGTCTGGTAGCCAGCTGGAATCATTCATCCCATACTACACATGTGCACAGAGTGTTGTCCTCAGTGAGATGGCCAGAGTCCATGCTGGTAACTAAATGAAACTGACTGATGCTCTTTGTCCTTTCCCATCCCCTTCTGAAAGCTGGCATCCTACATGGCATATGCTTGGATAGTCCTGTGTTGTGGAGGTTGTGCTGTGCTCCCTGCATAGTAGTACGTTAGGAGGAGCTCCTTCCATGCTCCATACAGGGCCAATCACAACCCAGCAATTGTATTAATTCCCCAAAACACCTGTTCATCTAAAAAGCTCAAACAACATTCAGTTGTAGAATCCCTTGAGAGACACTGCATTGCACCTTCTCACAGATTCCAGTTTTGTTACAGACACAGGACAGGACAACCTCATAATCTTGCAGCCTTACACAGTCCAACTTACTCTCACCTGAATTGGATGAATCCTGGTTTTTATGCTTCCACATCCTTCCACATCAATGACAGCAGCACCATGCAATGAACATACAGGGAGAAGGCAGGAGTTGGCAGGACGATGTCTTTGAGATGTGAAGGAGAACTGTGGCATTAAATAGCTTTGTCATGTGGGTCCATGGAGGACGAAACAAAGGATACACATTCCAGCTAATCTAGAAATGCTCTGACTTCTGATGTCAGGAAGACATGGGGAGAAGGATATGCAAGCGTTCAAGTCCTGCACTTGGACCAGGACAGTATGCATTCTGCTCCTAGAACTGGGACTTAGGCATTAAGTAACAGGCTCTTCTAAGTAGAGAAGTGGAGTGTTCAGTTAAAAGAAAAAAAACAATAAAACAGCCTACATACTTTGTTAAAACCCAAAGTCTAGGGCCGGCTGTGATGGAAATCAGGCACAGCACTTCTAATGGAACAAAGTTTCAAGAGCCAGGAAAAGATACGGCAGAACTACTAATTCTGCTGTGGGAGAAACTGAACAATTACAATGTAATAAATCTAATGCTAAAGTTCTTGGAGATTTTATCAGTGATTATGTGAAACATGTAGTGAGCATCTATTAAAAGTGGCACAAAGGACTTAGGAGAAGCAGATGACAAAAGGACTGCTGAAATCTCAAATCATAAAGAATTCAGTCTAAACCATCACTTTCCCAGAAAGCTGGGGGGTTTGGTGTTGACCTTTTGTTTTGGTTTGGTTTTTTTTCAAATATTGCAGAGGAACTAAATCTCTGTTACTGTGTGATCATGAGTTCGACTCTATAATTTCCCAGTGAATGTCAGTTTTCTCAAAACACTAAATTGCTCTTTTCAAATATCAGCACTAGGATACTGTGTCAGCTTGGCAACAGGATCATATGTGGATATCATCACAATGCAGGCACCACAGCCTCCTACTCCACAGCCATATTTTGTACCTGAAAGACAGACTGCAAAGGAGACTGTTAAAGAAAAAAAAATTACCACATTCAAAAGATATTTATTCTTTATGTTATTCTGAGTGTCCCTTGTCTTATCTGCATGTGCAGAACTGGAGGGTGCTCCCCTGTAACAGGGATGGGTTGAGCAAATACAGCAATAGATCTTCTTATTGGCCTTACTCACAGCACTTTCCTAATCAGTGCACATAATTATCTGTATCTTGTGTTTGCAAAACAGTATCAGCAGATCTCAGTATGATTCCAGTGCTGCTTCCAGAATATCCAAGGAGAACAGTGATTTTAAATGGAGCACAGTACCCAAGTGCACACACCTAAACCCTGTATGGAAGGACTCCCTCCATTATGTACCTCAGTACAAAGGCTCCACACTCAAACCACGATCTTCTTCTGCAGCGCCCTGCAGTCTAGTGGAATCTACCATTTCCTTTCATCATATCCCTTCACTTGCTTAACTTTAGAAACTGCATGGCAACTTCTTAGCTGGGATAACTGCCACTGAAGTCAACAGAGCCCTGACAGCAGTTAGCAACCTGAAGAGCCTCAAATGACAAAATAAAAGTAATAACATAATAAAATAAGCTTATATAAACCTCTCTTAAGGACTGGGGCCTAAATAAATTATTTACTACAGAAGTAGTTAAAAATTTACAATGTTATACCTGTATAACTAACACACACAATGCACATGCAGCACAGGATTGCTCTGCTGAGGACAAATGCAAGGCAAATTTTGTCATTTCTACTTATTGTTCTGTTTACACTGGTTCCCAAAGAAAAGTGAAACAATCTTAATCCCCAATTGCATTAATTTACAGACTTATAGAACTCAAAGGCAAAGTTCAAACAAAGGATATGCTTCTTTCTTAGATAATACAGCAGTAATTCTTCAGGATCTGCCTGCCTCTCTATTACCTACGTAATGAAATAAAAAAAAAAAAAGATTATAGGTTAGAGAGGAATCTAACATAATCATCTCACAGGGATTAATTATGCTGTTGAAATGCAGTGATTGTGAATTAGTGTGGAGTGTTTGTTTAGCAACAGGACGCTGTCACTTGATCATAATCTGCAGATGAATGAATGAATGGGTCAGGCAATGTTGGTCAGATATGTGAAATAAGTGCTTACTCAGAGAAGTGAAAGGGAAGAGAGGTTAAGTAAGCACTTGGAGAGACAAGAATAGAAGGAAAAGTCTCTTTGGCCTAGATCATTTGTTGATTCCTAACAGCATGAATCAGAAACCCCTTCATTTTAAATCCATGGACTTGTGCATGTGAAAATTCTGTGTAATTTTACCTCCTTGAAGTTGATATTAAACCCTTCATTTGCAGAGACCCATTAGCATAACAGCAGAGGAAAATCTCAGTGTAAGAATAGCAAGATACATATCTATTTTCAATCTGAAGTTTAATATGTGTGAGTGGGCTTATGCAGAGCTTGCTTTAGCCTTGTATCAAGAATATTATTGTACCATCAGCATGTGTGAACTTGTTGGAGACAAGAAAACACAGACAACTTCAAAAAAAAAATGTTAGAACCCATCGCTACAGAATGACCAAAGACTGAACCTCAGGCTATATCAGCAGCATGCTCCAATTTACAGGCTGTAAGACAACATGGACTAGTTCAGGAATGGAAACAGATATGCAAAGTGAAGTATGATTTCGGAGCATGTCTTTAACCAAAGTTGGCATGCAATGACAGATTAAACATAACAGACAGAAAGAAGTTGAACTACCTTTCCTTAACGAACATGCTCCAAAAAAACAGACAGTACTGTATCTGAAAAGCATAAACGTGCTGGAAAAAAGAACTAAAAAATAATTCTAGAAAAATAAATGGCAAGATTGGTTAGCAAGCAAGTTGTTTTTTTTTTTTAATGAAAAAATTAATTTCCTTTTAGTTGATATTAGATTTAGAGAGATATTTTGATAACAGAACTTAACATTAATTTAAGGAGCCCTTACCCTTTGTCTCTGC
>VXAY01000696.1:605277-773383 GCA_013399855.1 Oxyruncus cristatus | reverse complement strand
CAGGGCTGCGCTCCTTCTCCTCACTTTTCCGCCCCCTCTCAGCCCCTCCCCCCCCGGCGCTCGGTGAGCCGGGAGGGCGCTCCGCTCCCCTCCGGGTGGGAGTGGGGGGGCGGCGCGAGGGGCGCCCGTTCAGCGCGGTGAGGGGGGAGGGGGTGGCGGCAGAGTTTCCGTTACGCTCGGACGGGGCGGGGCGGGGCCGAGAGCGGAGCCGCGGGCGGCGATTGGCTGCCCGGCGCCCACCAATGGGCGCGCGCCGCTGCGCCCCAGCAACAAGCCGGATTTAGCCCTGGCGCTGGCCGCGCGCCAGCCCCGCCCCCCACACCGCGCGCGAGGCGGGACGTGCGCTGCGCGCAGCGCCCCATGGCGGCCGGGGGGGGCGCCGCGCCCTCCGCCCGCCCGTGCTAGCGGAGCGGTGGGAGAAGTGTAGGGATAGCGGGGAGGAGGCGGCTCGGTACCCTCTCCCCTGCCTGAGGCGGCCCTGGCGCCTCGCTCCGTGTCTGGGCCGGTGAGGGATCGCGAAGGAGGGGGATTGTGGTTGACGTGACTTTTCTTTGTGTGCGCAGTTTTTAAAGAACAAGATGGGAAAGACAGAGAAGGCGGCTGTACCCTACGGCCAGCCCGTTCACGGCTTACACCTGTGTGAACAACCAAAGATTAACAGGCAGAAGAGTAAATGTAATGCGCCGCTGACGAAGATCGCCTCGGCGAAGAATATAGAGAACTTTTGGCAGGATTCCGTGTCGACGGAAATAATTCAGAAGCAGGAGAAAAAGCCACTTAAAAACACAGAGAACTTCAGAAATGCCAAGTCCAAGAAACCTATTGCCCTAAATGAAGCGAACCAAAAAGAAAATTACGCTGGGGCAAAGTTCAGTGACCCACCATCTCCCAGTGTCCTTCCAAAGCCTCCCAGCCACTGGGTGGGTGGCACAGTTGAACCTTCTGACCAAAACAGGGAGTTGATGGCAGTCCATTTGAAAACTCTCCTAAAAGTTCAAGCATAGTTCCTAAGATCTCTTCAGTAATTGGCAAAGAAAACTCGATCCAGGAAACTTAAAACATGCCTTGTTGCAACAAAAATTTCAAAAGACTGTCAAGTCTTACAAACACATAAAAAAAAAAATCCTTGTATTATATTTTTTATGGTTGTGTAAATAGTGTACATCATGTATTATGTGTATATTCTTGTTCATACTTTGAGAGGTACATTTTAGTTTTGTTATGAAAGGATGTATTTTGCACTGCCTGATTGGTAGATGTCTTGTATATAAAATATGGACAATTTTACGTGTGTGCTTGACACATGAAGACTTGACTTACTTTGCACAAGGTAATGAAAATTTTGGAAGGAGAGTACAGCTTTCTGATTTTAAGATTCCAGATCAAATGTGAATGTTTTATTCGTGCACTACTGACAATAGTTTTACATTCTGTTACCCAATTAAGTAAAACCATGGAATTTTCATACAAATGTGAAGTTTTGCTCTCTGCTCTGGAAACTGTCTGGAATTCTGTTAATCTGTTTGTTCCCAAAATTAACTGGAATTTGAGTAAAATTCCAACCCATCAATTTGAGCACTGCTGATTTCTTTAAAGGAAAAAAACAAAACAAAACAAAAAAAACACCACCAAAAAAACAACAACAAAAGAAAAGAGCAGAGCTTTCTGCCAAAAATCCAATTGGTCACTAAAAAATTAAATAAAATAATTTGGCCTCCCCTTAAGCATGTCTTGGTTTTCTTTTGTGACTCTGTGTGTGTGTGTCTGTTAATTATCTGATTGCCTTCTAGTGCATCAATAGAAATACTTCGTATTTCTCAGCACTTAACTGTATCAGCCTTAATTAAGCAATTAAATAGCTCAGTAAGAATTTCTTACGTTTTTAAAAAAATATTTCCTTTGTGGTAAGTCATTTTAGGTTGTTTTTGTTTGTTGAAAATTCAGATTTCAAGAAAGGTGGACAATCACACATTCAAATTCATACTGCAATGCTCCTTAAATATTTTCATAGTAAGTGGTTATTAAACTAGTTGATAGTGAATGGTAGCAGTGACAGAAAGGTATGGACGGAACAAGTTAAACTTTGTATTTTTTAACAGATTTGTCTCTTCCTGATAGCTGTGTCGGAAAAATTCCTCCGATTTAAAATTCTAAAGGAATTGGATTGTAGATTAGTCTTGACGTGATGAGAAGATAACATAGATTTGCAGTTACTAATCTAGTGTTTTAAAAAGATTAACAAATTCAGGAAATGCGTGAAATTCCCGTAAGAGAGAAAAGCCTTTTTAAGGTTTTGGATCCACTGGGAAAAAATTTTCTCTGCTCTAGTGTACCGAGAACAGTACACAGGAAGAAAACGCCAGCTCGGGTCCCAGCAGAGGTGGCTCCGCAGTGTGGACGGTGTTTTCAGAGATACATGTTAAGTAACATCAGCCGTGTTTGTGCTACGTGCACTGCAGCTGCCGAGACAGAGCATCACAGCGACCTGTGTGTGGGGATTGGCAGTATCCTTTAACACAGCCCTGAAATGAGATTGGTCAAAAGCTAATAGAAGTAAGGGAGGGTTTCTTGGCTTGTTTATAGAAATTGATTATATAATTGCAAAAATTTTCATTATAATGCCATTAGGCTATTTACATGTTCTACACTTAAGAGTTCATATAAAATTTGTTTCACCACAAAGACTTGGAGGTTCACTGTCTTGCAAAATAGACCTGTATTGATGCACTTGAGGTAAATGTGTGGCCTCAACAGCCCAGTTTCTTGCCTAATCTAAATACTCTATAATCTAGTGTGCCCTAGCCTATCTTCTAAAAATGAACAAAACCACTCTTTTTTTTTTTTTTTTTTAAACAAAAAGTACTTGGCCAAGAAAAAATTCCTGTGGAATCTCACCGAGGATGACTCAAGTAGACTGTAAGTCCCAGTTTACTATATTTGGTATATGCTGTATTGATCTGCTGTTAACACTTTCCCCCCCCACCCCCTTTTTTTCTTTTTTTTTTTTTTTTTTTCTGGAGCGTCACCCAAGTGCAAAGGAAAATGCCTTAGCAACTCCCCATAGCTTTAGGTGATGCTTAGTTTTGTCTAATCATCTTGCTAACTAGCTTGACAAGAGCAAGTTTCCATCAGTCATGTGGGTTGGTATTATTTAAAAGGAGGTGTCCTTTTTCCCCCTGATTATTGTCTCATTACCATCAGCCTCTCTTCTGTCCCTAGGAGCTGATATGAAACTACTTAGTTTTATTTTTAACTCTCATCCTGTGTAAAATGTAACATACCTCTTTGTGTCTGCCCTGTTTTACCAATACATTCCTCAGGACTACAGAATTTGTTAAGTGCTGATAATTCTCAGCTCCTCAGTCAATTCTTTTAAAGCTGTTGGATGAGACTTCTGAAGCCTTGAAAATTTAAAAATTCCCATACCTTGTTGCACCATAAAGGGTAAGATGACAATGTTCCATCTGGTCTCTCCTAACAATGGGAAAAAAAGCTTACTTAGCATACTTCAGTGTCAGTATTACTGGTCCTGTGGTCATCCAGCAGAAGGTTTGGGGCACTTCATGCTTCTGTCTTCCTGAGATCTTCGTGTTGAGTCCCTTCCTGCACAATGGAGTGGTTTGTAAAACTAGACTCACGTGCAATACACACTTCAACACGATCACCTGAAAAATCGGGACATCGGCATCTCTTAGGACCATATTCTGCACTTAATTTGTCGCTTCCCTGCTTTTGTCTTTCTACAGTATCATCTTACAGGGATTTTCACTTTCAAGGTTTCCTTCACTTTGGCAGATTTCTCAGTCCAGTTCCCTGAAGATGAGGCATCATGTTACATGAACGTATTATTTGACTTTAGAGCCAGTAAATAGCAGCAAAACATCAGTGTCATATTTGGAGGACTTCCTTGGAAAGTTAATATAATGCCTTGTGAAGTGAACAGCTCCTAAGGAAGAAAATGAACAAAATTAGTGGGTATGTTACCAGCTAGTCATGTGTCTGCTGTATAGTAATTAAATAAACTGCTTGTTAAATTTTCTGAGGTCAGTAAGGAAACAAAAGATACTGCACTTTGGTTAGGTAATAAAAATCTTTTCTGATAAAAATCTTCAGTGCAATGCTGCGCAGAACTGCAGAGGGATCAACTCTGCGAGTTAACTATCAGCTTACTTTTGAACAGTTAAATGTGATGCGATGATGGTCCTGCAGAATTAGCTCTCATGGAGCGCAGAAGTATCTGTTGTTGCGTTTTCATGCATGGCTAAGTCTCAGCCCATTAGACACCTTCATTAATAATGGCTGACTTGATGCTGTACTAAAGCCAAAATCCTTCTGTCTCCTCATGCAGCAGGAGCTAGAAATCCTTTGTATTTGAACTCTGCTACACCAGCATCTCTTTAGAGATGATACTGAATTCTTAAGCAATCTGCATATGAGGCCCTAAATTTAATTTTATTTCATCTGATTAATGTTTTATCCAAGGCGTATTATTTTAAACAGTTCTTTTAATTATTTTCAGAGGCTATTTTTAAAGCTTTTGCATTATAAAGCATTTGATACCTGCCACACATTAGGGGTTTTTTTCTTCTTTACTCAGTTTTGAGATCTAATATGAAACTCTATAGATTATATGAAGCCCAAAGATTATAGATTGTGTTTCATTGTGATTTTGGAAATAAGTTTACCTTTATTTTTGCATAGAAAGTCTTGACACTTCCACCATGCAATTAAACACATTCCTTATTTTTTTCTACAGTCTATTGTGCTCTTTGAATTTTGATTTCACAACACGTCCTGTAAATATTTTTCATAATATATGCCTGACTGAACTTTTTAAGGGGAAATATTTTCTGTTGTAATTTCTAAGATGGTTTTATGTTATGAATAGGCTGGTTCTTACCCAATAGAGGCTGGGAGGTAAGCAAGAGGTAAAAGTTGTAAAATTCTAACATTTACCATGAAAAACTGATACTACCTTGTTGAACAGGAACCACAGTGTTAAATATTTTTTACAGAAAGAAATAAATATTTAGCAGCTGTTTCACTAGAAAAGATGGATGAAGGGCACATAAATTAAGGAGCAATACATTATCCAATAGAGACTGAAGTTGAGCAACAGAGTGTTATCAGCAGTTTTGAGGCTGTGAACTTTCTGTTTTGCATTGAGAGCATAGAAGAATGTTACCAGAGCTAAGACAGGAGGTCAGGAATTCCGCTGAATTTTAAAAATTTTCACGAGGAATTAATTTCTACAACAAACACGTCCTAGCAGATGTACTTCTTCCTCTGTGTTGAAGTCAGCATTCCTCTCTAACATTTTTTCCCATGAGGTAATAAAATCTCATTTGTTCAACTCCCGGAAAGGAGGCCTTCAGATCTTACAAAGCCCTGACTCGGCTGGAAGGCTGCATTGGTACTTTTGTTTAACCTTAGCTCAGTGACACAGTGTGTGGCAGATGCAGTCACTTCGTCTGAGTGGTTCATAAACCCTCGTCTTCAGTTTGAGAATTTCACTGGTTATATGTACTTACTCTATAGGTTGCCACTGGTTAGTGAACTGGTGTGAATTCTCTACTTTATACCTGAAAGAGGAAGTATTTGGGAATCAGATTTTTCTTGTATTTATATGACGTCTTTCGTTGTAGTTCAGTAAGTGGCTGCATGTATTTCAAGAAGTGGTGTAATCATCATTGCCATTCTGCCATTCTTAAGGTCATGAAGCATAAGGTTTTGAGTAGATGCTGTTTCTATTAAAGAT
Source organism: Oxyruncus cristatus (assembly GCA_013399855.1). Classification (NCBI taxonomy): domain Eukaryota; kingdom Metazoa; phylum Chordata; class Aves; order Passeriformes; family Cotingidae; genus Oxyruncus; species Oxyruncus cristatus. The sequence goes on along the minus strand of VXAY01000696.1, from coordinate 767,625 downwards.
GTAATTTGCTTCTTCAATGAAGTAGTGTGCTTTCATCAGCGCACTTTAATTTGCAAATGTCCTTATACATGGGGATGGCAAAGGCCATGAAAATACAATTTACTTTGTTTTTTATTCCCTGAAACAAGATCTGGAGCTACATTCAATACAGGGCTTAATATACAGAATCAGGCTTTTCTCTTGTTTTCTCTCATCACCTGAATCTTGTGTTCTTTAGTGCCTGGTAACATAACTGCACAAGAAATAATAAGGTGTGTCCTTATTTAAAGTAAAATATTGAGATGTGTAATTTGCTTTTATGTGTATATAGCATGAAGCTTTTGTAAGTTTAATTCCTAGCATCAGAATATTCAGAAATTGCATGTTGTCATGTCTAGAACATCGATAGATCATTGTAGGAATTAATGGAGGAGTAAACTGATAGACTTTGTTCAAATTTTAAACATTCTTTGTATGCACGCACTAAAGAAAATGCTGATTTTTTTTTTGTGCCCCGTACTAGGAGCAAAAAGGAAAAAAATTGACCAGACAGGTAGAAAAAAGTACCGTGAAAAACAAGGTCAACTAATAGAGAGAAGCAGCATAGATGTCACCATGGGTTTATGTTGGAAGGAAAGATACTGCAAGAAAAAATTATCTCCTGAGGTATCTGAAGTTTCTTTAAGAAATTTAAGGGATTTTAATGACTAGATGAAACACAATTTGCTTCCAGCTCTTGACTGGGACCATCTGGGGACTGATAGTGTGAGCTGACAGGTCTTGCAACTGACTTTTCCTCCGACTGATCAGTACCTACCGTTATTACTAGAAACTGCACCTTGGCATAGCATTCTTAATGGCTAGCACTACTTCAGGTGTCACAAACTGCTGTATGAGCACTCACTGCTCTCAGGTTCCCACGAGTTTTTAGAAGTAGCCAGATAAACTATATATGTGCATGTTAGCAGCCTTCATGTTTTACAGCTGGGAAAACAGGCACGCAGAAGTGAACTAGCCTGCTTGAGATCCTTCATCAGGCTGTTCCCTCACTCAGGAAGAGAACCATAGTGCCTGGAGTTTCAGCCACGTTTTGCCTTTGCTAGTACACGTGGATATGTGGGATCTGCAAGTCTTCCTTGTCCTGCTGTGTAGCATGTAAAATTCAATTAATACAATGTTCTGTTTTGAAATATTTGTAGTGTGATAGGATTGGTGAGGTAAATCAGCCTGCATTTAGGTTTTGTGTTGTGTACAGTTTATTATTACACAATAATTTCAGTAATTTGCACATGAAAGATGACATTTTTCTCCACCCTTTTTTTGGACCTTTTGATACAATATATAATCTATATACACCACTGTCCTCTCCCCTCGACCAGCAGTGAGCAGGCTGACTCGATAAGTCAGCAGTTTCTGTTTGTTAGCTGCTGCTCTCCACTACTATACAAACATGCTGCAGCCAGAGCTGGCTGAGAGGGCCATGGACACGCATGGTATCTTCATAGGTCCTTGAGTTTACATTTGCTTTATCTTTAGGCTTTCATTAGATCTTAGGAGAAAGAGGCCCAGTCTTTCCCAAGAGAGTATCTTCCTCCAGGAGGATAGGAGGTGAAGTTTACGAGTGACTCTGTCTCTCTCTACTGCCAGCCAGTACTTCTTAACCCCTCAAGCCTTCCCATCACCTTCCCCAGCTGTCTTCTTTACTCTTCACTGCACCTGTATCTTTTCTCTTGGATTTCCCCCTAAACGTATTTCATGGTTCTCAGTTTCCCTCCCTTCCCTGCAAATATTCATACATGTAGGTTTTTTTCACCTGAAAAATCAATTTGAGTATGCCACATTTACCTACTGTGTTCAGGGTACACTTTCTCCAAGACAGTATGTATTTTTGCTAAAGGAAAGCTAGATTTTTACAAGATGCAATAATTCTCTTGAGATTTCTGCTGTCAACCAGGTATGAATTGAACTGTCAAGCCTCAATAACCGTAACATACCTCACTTGATATCCTGGAGGACCAGAAATTACTTATGTTCTGGCCCACACAGATACCATAGAATTTATCTGTCAAACACCGCTCAAAAAACAAACAATTAGAGTTTAAGGATTGTTTTCTCAGAGACAAGGAAGTCTGAGAAGGCTGACTGTGGCTGGTCACTGGCAGAAGAACGTGCCAGGAAGATGAAAATATGGTCTGCAGCTTTGAGACTCATGAACTAAAGCTTTTTGTATAATTTGTCAGGCAGGGTCTGCTGTTTGGGAGCCTGTCACAAGTACAGCCTGCTTGCTGCTTGTGTCCTCCTCAGCCTCCAGCTTGTAGGAAGGTGCCTTTCTGTGTGTTCAGTGCTAGGTCAGTGGTTAGCTATACATTTCTGACCTGTTTGTGTCTGAGGCAATTTAAGGTAAGAGTTTACACTGCTCCTTTGAGAGGGTCTTATGTTTTATAATCCTTTTTTAATTCACTACCAGATTGTTTCAGTAGTACATACAAGGCCTCCTTCCCCTCAGGTACCGTGGCAGAGTTAGGAAGGGCCTTCCCCAAAGCACTTCCATACATTTTAGGGCAAAATGAAATGAAAGTATTACACAGGCCGCATGTGAACCAAACATACGTTTATGCTGTTCATAGCCTGCAAGGACTGTTCACATCTGCAGGGTGATGCTCTGTGCCATTTGTGTAGTTTTTCTTTCTTCATTTCTCAGTCTCATTCATCAGTTTAATCATAAGGGACTTCCCCCTGTGGCAACACTGAAGATTTAACCTGTATTGCTGTTACAACTGATTATTTCCACTCTTGTGGAATGTTGCATCATTTTTAACGCAAACATGCCCTACTTTTCAAATACTGTAGGGGCACAATGTGAACATGTGGGGGAAAGTAAAAGTAATCTTGATCAAGTCTTGCAGTCTTGATCCAAATGCCAGCTTAGTCACAAATTTCTTAGGAAGGGCTTTGCTTACTTTTTACATTACTGAGATGGTTATGTGGGTGGAGTCCTTAGGACTGTGAAGGGCTCTGGGCTTTATTAAGATACTGAAGAAGGAATGGGAAGCTGATATCTGGTGACCAAAGGAAGGAACTCTTTGCTGGCATGGAAACCTTTCTCCGTATTGTCCTCCTCTGTTAGAGCCAGCCGCCCTGACTCTGCTTTTTAAGGACTTCTAGCACGCCTCCACCCTTCCTTAACTTCCTACTCCCAAGTCCTTTTCTTGGTAGAAATGCAAGGAACTTCTTTTACACTCACAGTAGTAACCAGAAGCACATTCAGTATCTTTTTGTTTCACTTCCAGAGAGCATTGACCCAACTTAGACAAAGAGAGGATGAGGAAAGAAAAGAATTAAGAGATAAAAAACCCGCATTACTACTAATGTAAAAGATTAAACATGCCATGTGCATGTGCAATACAGAAGAACATTGGTATATTTGCTTTAACAGATGGAATTCCTGTGGCAGGTGTCTTTAAAGCATATGCATATAGTTTTAGGTATGCTATGCATTGCATATCGCTTAAAGGTCCAAGTAAGTGAGTAGTAGGGAAATTCCAGTGCCAAGGCCTCGTAGGGAATAGGCTGAGTTCCCTCTAGTGGCTTGCTCTGGCATTTCGGAAGGGTGGCCCCTAAAGGACCTGTTTGGGGAGCAGCAACTCATCTCTCCTCATTACAGCTTTGCCCAGAACCCATACTTGTGTTAGGCAGTTGAAGGGTATAATCACTGAGTAATTCTTGGTGAAGGCCTAATTGCAAGTTAATTTTAAGTCAGTTATGTAAACAGATTAAATCAATCCTTCCCTGTATTTATTTTTCATCGCATCACATACAGATTCAACTGCCCTTCAAATTTCTCTATCTGCTTTACTCTGCTGCTTCATTGAGTTGATGTCTACTGCTAATATTTGCTGCTGTTAATACCTGCGTTAGGCAGAGGCTTTGTGAGATGACAGTGAGTCAGAATCATCTGTGTGATGTCATCAGGCACTCTGGGGGAAGGCTCTGCAGATGGAAAACACAGCCAGCAGTAGCTCAGTCTGTATTTGTGGCTCAGTGTAATACACTTATTTGCAGTGAACATCAGGCAGTAATTTATTGGGCAAAAATATTTTTGAATTATTGTTGTACTGGTGCGTCAGAAAACTGAAAGGATAGCAAAGAAGAAAGAATAGAAGAAAACAAAAAAGAAGTTAATGGTTTTGTTTTTCTTCAGCTCATGTTTTACTAAAAAGGCAGCTGGAGATTAGGACGAGTGGATTAGGCAGGAAACCTTCACTTCTTAAAGAAGACATCCAGTGCACTTTTGGCACAGTGTTCAAAATATTCTAAAAATAGTGTCTTTTGTAAAACACAAACTTATGACATATTAATGACTGGGTCCCTGGGGTTTTAAAAATATAGAAAAATCAAATTTCCTACTGTGAACTTATGAACTTTGGAGGAAATTTCAATAAATAAGAGTAAAACTATATGCTGTTGCTCTCTATCCTATGCTTTTATCATAGGAAGCACAGTTTAGAATGTCTAACCCCAGCTTTGACTTAACAGTCAGCAAACAGAAAGGAACATGTTCATTTCTGGCAAATATTTTTACAGGTTCGGAGGAGATTGTAAATAATTCTGTCTCTCAAATTTTCACTAGTTTATCTAGGCTGGTATGTGTCGTTAGTACTAACCTAGTCACAGCATAGAAGAGATATTTATTTCCAGGTCATTTATTTCCAAATAACCCCCCTCTAATCTCTTACAGAGTAGTATGAAATCTGATCTTTTTTCATCTCTCCTCCAAACTCTTCTTTTTTTAAAATATTTGTAATTAATTTAGATAATTATGGTATTCATAAATGTAAATAAATTACGATACTTTTCAGGCCTGCTGGATTGGAACTTCAGTGATATTTTTCAGCAATATATTCCACAGACTAGATGCCCATTAAGTGACAAATTAAAGATTCACTGCTACATGACTGTACAGGCAACCTGTATGGCATAAGGAAAGCTATGACTCGGTTAGCAAAAATATTTAAGAGAAAAGAATGAGTCCCTTTAAAGTCCCTTTTTTATTTAAAGCATCCTAATTAGTGAAAACAAGTTATTTGTAGTATACCATCTCACTCTATATGAAGTTAGAACTAATCAAATTGTACTCTTGGACTGTGCTCACAATGTATAACACCATCTTGATCAACACATTTCAATTAAAAGCCATACATTATCACAACTGAAAATCCTCCTCTACATAGAATAAAACAAAAAATACTACAGCTTGTCAAAATGCTCTTCATGCTTTTCACTGAAGAAGATTCCAATATTTCTTATTTTCTCCCAAAATAGCTATACAATTGATCAAAACTAAGGTGAGGTTAAGTATAAAATTTGCTGCTGGGACAAATTCTTTCCCAGTATATAGACGTTTGCCTTCTAATGCAACATACTTTCAAAAATACAATTATAATATAGTGCAGACATCATTCAGCAATATGTAAAAGTGATGTGTTCAGATACATGCAAGGTTTAATTGCAGCAAAATATGAACTTAATGCATAAATACAGTTTTTACTTAATTTTGACTTTTAAAATCGAATTTCTATATGAGATGCCAGATGATTACTGTGTTTAGTGTACCTGTCATCACCTTTTGCTGTGATTAACCTAAGCTTTTAAACAATACCCTATGAAATTAGCCTGACTGTTCACTTAACCTGAATGAACTAACTGAAATTCAGAGCATGGATCACATTTCAGACTCAATCAGCCCAGCCTTTAGCCAAGTTAGCTATTATTTGGAATTGGCAGAGCATTAGGCAGGTTTTGCAAGAGTTGACAGTTTAGCCTCAGCTCTCTTCTGGAGGCCTGCATGACATGTCTTCAGTGTTGCAGGAACACATGATCTAGGTTCAGAACATCAGAAACTGAAGTTTCCCTTCAACTCTGCTTCCTCACATGAACAGTCATTCTGATTTAATGGAGGTCTGGTAACATCACAGTGTCAGGCTAGGTTTTCTCTTTCCAGTGGAGAGACCTGTTCCTGAACTGGAGGACCTTTGTTGGAAGCTTGACCCTGATTTTTCCATATACTTTGACCTTCCCCATAATGACTCAGACTATGACTTTGTCCTTAATCACCCTATTGATCTACAGCATCTTGGAAGCGATCTGGAGTGGAACTGAGACTGTCATCTCAGTTCTCACATCTCAGCTGTGAAAATGTCATCCTTACTCTGATAGGCAAACTTGACACAGTATTAGTGCAGCACTTCTTCAGAAAAACTACAGTATTTTTTTTTTTGCAGAAAATACATCTTTGGCATGCATCCTTGAGCTGTCTTGTCAATTCTGTAAACTGTTCATATACATTGCTTGGTCTTGTATCTACATACCCCAGTACACCATTTTTCATAGTTAACAACAGTTTCTTTGCATTCAAGTTTCTGACAACTCTGGGTTTGTGTTACAAAATTAGTCATATGAAGAAGAAAAAATATTGCTGTGAGTCGAATGATATCAACAGCAGAATAAATATAAGAAAACATTTAAAAGATAGTATTACCCCTACCATCTCCTCAAAAGAAATTAGATACTGTCCTATTTTTGTGAATCTAGAGCTTTGTTCAAAGTAACTTCATAAGACCTTTTATACATTCTGCATGCAAACTGAGTATTCCTGCCTAAGAGCAGAAGCTGCAAGGGGTAAAACCAAAGGAGATATGTAACAGATGAAAATTTAGGGACATCTTAGCCAGAAAGCTAAATGAAGCTTCATTAATGATTTAATCCTTCATAATACTGAGATAAAGTGCCCCTCACCCTGGGTCCTCTACCCTGTGTCCAGAGCGGTCTTCTGCCCTGGCCGCTTAACCAAGTGTGGATCAGACATCAGGGCTTCTGCGGTACCCAGGAGAGGAAGTTTGAAGTGCTGGGAGAGATATTTCCAAGAGGAGCAAGCACAAACGCATGCCATATGCAATCAGTCTCAGAAAATGTCACCACACGTCTAAGGCCTGACTCTACAGACACTTGCACACGTGCCTATTTTTTCTGTTAGTGAGTGGACTTAGTGATGTGATAATTCATAACAAAATTAAGAAGGTACTGAACCTGTCTTCGTGCACAGGATCTTACCAAAGATCCATGTGTGCACATTACCCTGAAGTTACTAATAATTTCTCCACAAACTCTGTATACCCCTTCATCATTTTCATTCCCACTACACAGTGTGTATCCCACAAAGGGCACTAAGGAGACAAATAGTTATATTATAAAATATATTATAGACGGTGGTCACCCCATGGATTCGGGTGAGACCTGCCTTGTGAGAAGGGTGTGTTGTTCCTCCACCATCACCTCAGTGATGCACTCATGCAAAGGACTGTTTGTGCAGTCTTTCAAGGCAGGAAGAAACATGTTGTGTGCTGCAGGCCTTCTATGTGTGAACCCTTCATGGTCTCTAACCCTCCCCAGCCAAGGAGGTGACATCAGTTCTGCTACCACGGGAGGAGAGCAAGGATTTGTGCCTGCTTGATGGGAAAAGTCTGTGCACAGCATGACATGGCTGCAGTGCCAGTGTGCCTCTCTGGGAACTCCAGTGGTGATGGCTGATAGTTTGTATTAAGTGAAGGAACAGAAAGAGATGTCACAGCTTTTGCAGGAAGTGAGATGTAGATTTTGAGGATACCGATGAGTTACTAGAGGAAATAATTTCTTCTCCTTCAAGGCAGGTGTGTGGTTCCAAGGTGGGATATCTGAGATGTTTCTTGTGTAAACTGAATACCTACACCGTGGGGACAGCTGCACATTTGGAGGCTTGAAAAGTGCCTTTGGCACTCCAGAAAAATTGCTTTGTTAAGGCTCACCATATTAAAGTCTAGTGCAAACAGTAGTTCCCAATACCTGACCATAAGGTAATTCAGGCTCAGAGGGACCTTGGGAGTCTTCTGGTCCCACTTCCTTCTCACAGCAGGGGCAGCTACAATGTCAGACCAGGTTACTCAGAGCCCATTCTGATCACCTGAAATGGAGCCTGGCAGAGGGCTGGGTGGCTGAATGCCTCCAACCTTTTCCTATCATACAGGATTCTCCCTGTCAGAGAGTTTAAATATAGCTCCATAATGCTAATGGTTTGGGAAAGCTCTGACATCAATCTGTCCCTGTTATCTGTATGTTGAGTTCAAAGGGCTAAAAGGTATAAAATATGTAAGAATGAGCAGGAGGGATTAAAAAAATCATAATGGATCTTGTGTAAAGTCTTTTAATTCTTCAATTGTTGTCTAAAAACAAATGGTTATTTAGTCCAGTGTCCCTTGAGAGGATTTGTCCCAGATTCATGGGAAGGTATATCCGTATGTTACACACAGGCAGCCAAGTACACACACTGTATTCAAAACTGAACTGAATGTTTATACGGATTTTAATTGTAAAAATTTGAACAGATGAGAAAAAACTAAGTGATACATATTGGAAAATTAATTGGTTATACTGTTCTACAAACAGAGTGCTCAGTAGGCTTAAGATAACCCATTCTGTTTGCCAGGTGGCAAATTTTGCATTAATTGTTCAATGAAATCAAGTGAATACATGCTGGAATCACCAGTTTCACATACATGTTACTCGACAAGCAGAGGTCAGTAAAGCATCTGACCTGCCCGTACATTGTGTCTCACAATATAAAATGTTATCCAGTTTTTTTTTGCTTTATACTTTTGGAAGGATCTATGTGCTTTTTGTTTAAGGGAAGTTCTGGAAAAGGCCAGATAGGATAGTGAAGACAGGTGGAATTTACAAAATAGCTGGTGAGCAGAGTAAGGACACTTGATGTTACATAACACAAAAAATTTTTCCCATTAAAAGTAGCAGTATACCTTAAAGCAAATAGGAGAGTGGAAAAAATATGACAATTGCTTTTGTCTGTGGTGCTGAGTGAAAGTACTTGACTGCATTCTTTTCTTTGGAGAATGAAGTAATTTTTTCTTTACTATCTATTAAAAGTAAAAAGTGATACTGTAGAATCAATACCCTGACTGCAGAGAAGACATTGCTAAGGTTCAAAATTTAATTTTAGTCTTTCAAGTCACTCAAACCTTGGACTTCCTGCCAATTTGCAAAGTAATCAGGCTAGAGAATCTTACGATAGAGGCACCTGCTGCTAGGGAACACAGATTAATATTACTAGCACATATTGAGTAAGCTACAGAACAGCCAACACATACTAATGATGGCTGGGCTGCAAAGGCAGCTGGCAGCCTCGAGACATCCCATTGTCAGTCCCCTGTGCTCCGCAGTTGTTGCAGCTTCCCAGTACCAGCACAGGCACTTCTTGCCAGAGCAACTTTAGCCTCTCTTTTTTTATTTATTTATTCCAAAGTAGGTCATGCTGTGCCATCTGTTGACACTTAAAACCTACAGAAGTTTCCAGGTTCCCTATGGTATCCTGCAGTTTAACATGTATTTTTACTACCCTGTTTCTCTACCTTGCTATTGTATGTACTGAGACTACTAATCACAAGAGCTCATTCAATCACCTAATGCAAGTGAGCACAGGTCTTGAGGTAATATACTAGAGATGACTATGACTGAGAGGGGAGCGAATACAACAAAAAGGGTCTGATATTTTGCTGATGGTGAATCCTGGACAGCACTGCTTTCAACAGAAGTGCTCATGTCCACCTGCTTTCTGCTCTTCAGCAGCCTTGTTGAAACTTAGGGTAGCAATCAGTCCCAGAGAGGTATATAGTGGGTCTTGTCAGGCTGCCATTAAATCTGCTTCTCTTGTTCTCTAATGGTGAGCACTTGAAACAAAGAGCATTTCACGCCCATAGTTGTCTCTAACTTCCTTGCACAGCACCTTCAGCATTCTGCCACGGGCCTGTTCATTATGAATTAATCCAGACACTGCAAGGATGTTTGTTTTTTTTTTCAAAACTAGTGGTCTTGATTTTAAGTAATGACATTCAAGATACTGACAGAAAGATTTCTGGAAAGGCACATTGCCATGTGGGTGAGTAGGGGATGCATCGCATGTCCACTGGCATTGCACACAAGTCCTAACAAGTGCCTTTAGTATGTGGAATATCGGTAGCAGCATTGATAAGGAAAGGGGAGCTCACACGCATGTGATATAAAACATAAAAAAACCCATATTACAGAGCACATAGACACCTGTTGGTGCATGAACACTGTGCATCAGAATGTAGGAGATGAACTTCTAATTGAAGGAACTGGCCCTGGCCACCCTGCTACTAACAGGATGCTTTTTGAGGCATACCCACCTTCTACCTGATAACACTGAGCACCTCTGTCTCCTGTTTCATGAAAAGATTTGGGACAGTAGAAGGAGAGTCCAGTCTCTATAAAGTGTAAATGCACAGACCAGATCTGAGATTTATAACAAACTATTATAAGGTAAAAAGGTTATGAAGTACCCGAACAAACTGCAATGCAGGATCTCTAATACGTGCTTAAACATACATAACAAAATAGCTTAACTCTAGGGAACAACAAACAGTCTGGGGTAACTGAAGATCAAGCTCTCTTGGGCTAGAAACAACTAGAACTCATTACCTAAGTTTGCCAGATGTCATTGGGCAATGCATGACTTCACCTCAAAATTGTTTTAACCGTTAGTGGAAACCAAAAAGGATTGGACTTGCTTGTTCCATAATACAGTTTGCAATTGCCAATACTTGTTCCCAGGTCTCTGCCTATACTGCATGTCCTGGTTTCCTCGAATTTTACGAATACAAAACCATCCTTGTTTCATTTCACAGTGATGACTGCACAAGTTCAAATGACCCTGAAACTCTGGCAAAGTTCTGCACATGTGTTACATTGATCTGAAAACATCCAACTGCACTCTCATGAGTTATTCATCTGTACAAGGTCAGCAAAGTTCATAGTACCGTAAATGAGAAATATGACTATTTTTAATAGTCCTGTAGATGGGAATACTTTTTTCCTTTTTCACTTATCTGCTTATTTTTTTCCAGGAAACTGATATCAGTTTGAACAAACCAGCACATTCATTGTAGCCATAAACCTCTTATTGTCAACAGTAAACCCAGGAGTATATATGGTGAGTGCAAACATACTGTGTGTTTATTTAAATGTGTGATATTATAGCAATTAAAAAAAAAGACTAAAAAAATCATTGTGTGCTATAGTGGCTATTGCCACTGTGTTATTGCGTAGTATACTCCCACTGTGAATAAAGTATAGTTTTAAAAGTATTATTTTGAAATTAGTATTTTAAGCAAATAATCATTATTAATGAATGCCTATAAGGCTGTTGTGTTCATATTTGCATGATTGGTACAAATCAAGAGCAAAAATAATTACTCTTTTAATTGTAATTTCCCAAGGTATTATGGAAAATGTCAACACTTAATACAAGTGTATTTATGATTATGCAATGTATCATACTTCAGATTTTAAAAAAATAAGAACAAAAAACTTTGATGGTAAAGAGGTTTGCAATTAGACACAGTAAGCTGCTGGTTTTCTGTCTCAATAGCTCCTCAGTGCCACTCAATTCACAACAAAGTGCTTAATAGTAATTTGTGATTTCTAACAGAAGTAATCCATTTAAGATCCCCGTGGATTGCAAATGTATCATAATTTTGCTGTCTATCTGCAAAATAGTATATTCATATGAAACAGAGGCTTTCACATATTTTTTATGAGATGAAAATGTCCATCTATATTTAAATTGAAATTTAAAAATAGAAAATTGGATATTAAATTGTTTGAGTGGTCATCTTCTGTTTAACCCAGAAATAGATACTGTCTGTGAACCAACAGCTGTTATACTTCAAGGACACAATGTATTAAAAATAAAGAACTTTTAAGAGCTGCAAAATACTTTCTTCATTCAAGGGAATAAAAGAGCTGGAGTCTGACGGTGCTTCTGTTTGAATCAATAGCAAAATAAAATTTTTTCTAACAGCATAGGATCTCATTGTAAATAACTAGTGGCATATCTATGTGAGTAAAGGAGTATTTTAACATCAGGAAAGCTTTGAAAAGTTTAGCACAGTCAAGATTTTATTTTTCACTCACATTTGCATTGTCATGAATACAAAATCCGTTATCCACCATTTTTAAATTGGGAGCTGAGAGAAGCAATCAAATGTGTGGAGATTTGTGCGACAAGTTTTTACTTTCTCTTCAGCTCCAAAGGGATTTACCAGGGAAAACACTTGGTCTTGTCTATACAGAGGTGGTTTAACTGTCTTTTACTGATAGTGGAGGGGGTGGGGGAAGTTAGCACCCATAAACAAAGTGCCTGCAGTTTTGACCACTACACTCCTACCTGCTTTCTGTGTGTTTGCTTTCCATGCCGTCCACAGCAGCACTGGTCTATGAGTCAGCCAGTGCATGGAAAGCCAGCAGTACCTGTTCATATTCATGCTCCTCTCCTGCACGAAGCTGAGGTAGCTTGTTGCTCAGGCTGTCAAGAGGAGTTGGCAGCAATAGAGACTTAAACCATTCACGTCTTATGATCGCTTTTTCCTGTAACTCAGGGCTGTTTGTGTTTATTGCCCAGTTAGTAACTCCTACTATAAAATCAATTGCTGAATTTATGACATTAAATAAGAAAAATCTGCCTTTCAGAGGGAAAAAGGAACTAGACATCTAAGCTACAACCAAATATAATATAAAAAATAATATAATAATTAAACAAATAAACCAAAAAAGGCTCATATTGTCAGTAATAGAGCTGTTTTAGCATCAAGTGTCTTGATGGGCCATGTATGTGATCAGGCTGTCTTTATCACAAATCTTTTCAAACTGGGATAGCATTATGACCACAATGATGCTGCTACTAACAATTCACCTATAGTATAATGTGAAATACATGATCATATTACATATTAAAATACATTTGTAAGTGTAACTGTGTAAGACATAAAAGGGCATAATTGAGGCAGGATTTTTTATTGGAGGAGTGAGAGGGGTTCAAGATATTTTTAGCTAAGATCTCTGATATTTGACACTTTTCTTACTTCACAAAAGTAAAATTTGAGTGTGAAAGAGAGAGCAAGCTGTCAGTAACTTTTGTGTTTTAAGAGTCTTGGATATCAGCAACACCAGAAATTTAATGCTCTGTTTACATTCTGCTGTGCAAACTTCAAGGAGCCCCATAATAGCTAATAAGTTTTATGTAACTCTTTGGAGAGCCAAACCAAAGAAAGAAATGTAAGTTTATCTAGCCCTGTCTTTCACACAGCTAGCTGCTTTAACTGGCAGTGTTTAAGTCAGGCAATTTTTGACCTATTCTTGGAGTTAACTGATGTTTCTTGTTAAAAAAACTCACCCCAGTTGGAAAAAAATTTAAAAAAAAATAGCAAAAATACAGAATACAACTAAGCCCTTGCTGTATTTTTGCAGGTTTCAGAGGGCACATGAAAATCTGCATCAGAGAGAAAAGCACTGTTGGTTAAACCAGTCTAAAGCTAGGAAAGCTTATACCAGCCTCTGTGGCTAATGGTGCATGAAAGTGATTGTTTTGAAAATAACTGTGTCGGTTTAAAATATTATTGCCTGTCTCCCAGAGGATACCACCCACATAGTGGAGTCAGCAGGCTGAGAACACAGATAACTCTAAGCTGCTTCAGGAAAAAAACCTAGTGTTCAAAGCATAAAATGCAAAGTGGGGGTGGGGGCAGCGTTAAGCTTTTGGACTTTGCCCTGAAACAGCTCAGAGGCAATTGTGTCTCGTTCTGCCACCAGAGCTGGGGCAGGCATTTTTGGCAGGCATAAAATGCTGGGGCCAGTAGCATCTCAAATAGCCACAGATGCCTTCTCACTGAGTGTCTCTGGTGACTTTTACCTTCTCCTTTTTGGTACAGGTTCACAGCATTTGGGCAAACGGTGAGGTCTTAACCACATAGCTAATAAAACATGCTGTGTGAGGAATTTCAGATTTATTTCCAAGTATTGTTTGTGATGTAACCAAATCTGAAGGAAACATTAAGCTCATGTTTTCTGTCTCAGTCTGCTCTGAATTTTGCCCATACCAGAATGATATGTCTATAGGGAGAAGCCTTCACTTTTTTGAACACACATACCCTGTATTTCTTTTCCCTTATTAAGAAAAGTATAAGACAAACAGTGGCATCCTTAATCCAGTAACAGTTAAAAAAGACAGTATGCTTCAGTGACTTCAGCCTTTTTTCTTCCTGAGCTCTTCAAAATTTTTCTGCTCTATGTTATTATTGATATTGTGATCTGACCAAAGAAGACAATCATGCTTATCATGCTTTCTTTTTAAACACAGGATTAGCTTTTGTAGCATTGTATGTCTTGACACATACTTCCTAATATAAAGCTATTTGTAAACCAGGCTGGAATGTTATTTTAGGCAAGCCAGCGTATAGCTCCTACACACAGCAACAGACCACTTTTGTTTTTGATACTCACTGTGTTATTGTTTCTAAAGCTTTGGATTTTGGCTTGAAATGCAGGCCACCCAGAATTTAACAGCAAAACTTTCACTGAGTTCAGTCTGATCTGGATTTCAACTTGAGTGCCTAATGTTGCTAATGTGGGATGTGGTAAACTTGATCATCGAGTTTTTTATGGCCACAACAGATGTTCCTTCTTTTAGACCAATGGAAAGCTACCAAGCCTCATCCACCCTCTAAAACAAAAATAAAAGCATTTGTTTACAGCTTGATTCCAGGAATATGAATTGAATTGGCAGCTGCGAGGTTTGTTCCTGTTTATTTACGAATAAATATATGCACAGTTCTTGCTTTTCCCAAAGAATCGCGATGTTGCCTGGATTGTATTTCCTCTATATAGTAACAGTATTTTAAGTAGTCTTAATACTGCATTATAATTTGTTTAGTACAATCAAAATATCAGCATAGTATTTTTTACCTAGTTTTTAAAAAATGCAATTTTTTTTCTGTCTTAGAAAACAAAATGCTATGGATATATGTTTTGCATTTTGTAGACTTACAATTTAAGTTGACTGTAATACAACATTCTCGTAATCATGACCCTGGGCACAACCTATAGAAAATGAAGCTACTGAATATAAATGTTTTCTTACTCCTGGTAACATTCAATGAATTTTCAAATGGGCATAAAAGGTTGAAAGACTGGTTCCTTCTCCTAAAGTATGAGAAAAAACATGGTAGTGTAATAACTGAGAACTGAAGCTTAAAGGAGCAAGAAAATTATTGCTAATTTAATAGGTACCATCCCATCTCTGGGGTAAATATCCAGTCGTTCTTCCATACAAACAGTACATACTGAGGAGGAGACAGAATATGAACAAGATTAGAAAGACAAGGGCTCTTTATTAACGTAATGGAAGCCTCATTTAGCATGCATCTGTTGCTTATAAACAAAAATACTTCACACCTTTACCTTTCCTAAATTGGTCTGATTTCAGGAGTCACAGCACTGTTTTATAGTAACAAAAAAAATTCTTGCAGCCTTGCTTAGTCTTCAACTTATGTTCCCTTGCTTTGCTCACAGCAAGACCCCCACTCTCCTTTAATACCTATAGCAGCTGTAAATGTTCATTTTTAGTTCTGTGGGCTGTCCTCAACAGTGGTGCTCCCAGCAGCTCTGTCTGGGTGGCATTTACCAGAGCAGCTGAGCTGGTTGAGCAGCTCACTGCTTCCACACATCCAGTCTCACAACACCCTCCTTGGCCTGGCACTTCATGGACCTTTGCCCAGTTCAACTCACTAAAACAGCAGGACATTACCCAACTTTTTGGATAAGCTCTTTTCACTTTAGTGAATCGCATAAGCTCCGGTAAAGGTCCAACAAATACCAAAGGCTGACTAGGGAGTGGGATAAATTTTTGGCTGGGAGAGGGAAAATCATGGTGGAACTGAGAACTTTGGGAAGCAGAGACCTACTGTGTGTCTTGTGAAAGCATATTCAGCTGAAAAATAACCATTTTTCTTTTCTAAGCTGATTTTTACTGACTGAACTAGCTCACTGAAGACAACATGGTTGCCAGATGCTCACAAGAGAAGCAACAGCAGGAGCACATGCCTGGAAGTATGGAGGGAGGTTCTCCCAGTCAGCAAGACTCTCTAAAGGAACCACACTTACAGGTTCTGTATAGAGAGTGCAAATTATCTGGGACTGTGCATTGGAAAATACAAAACAACATACCCATTAGTATGTTAACTGATGTTAGCACTAATTATCATGCATATTACCAGTTTCAAACACGCAAGTTGAAACTCTCAAGCTGGTGTAAACTCTGTAATGCTTAAATTTATAAAATTACTGGATATCTTACTGCTGCATGTTTCACAAATCCTCATGGCAGACAAAGAGGATTCCAAGTATATCCTAAAGTGGTCAAATAAGTAAATCCACCCTCTCGTTATCTGAGAAGTCTCAGTTGGAAAAGAAAAGAGCAAGCTGTGAGCAGATAACATAATCCCTAAAAGTAATTTAGCTGCTCCCCATGAATGATAAATTTTCCTGGATGGGCCAGAGCTAAGTTCGTCCCACTTTCAGACACTGACATTCCCGTGCACTCCATGCTCCTTCTTCAGCCCTCCAAACAGGCAGCTGGGTTGTTTGGGGGCAGCTGCCACAGTGCAATGGCGAAGCCTTGCCACTCCACTTAGCTGTGACTCTGAGGCTCGACATCCTCAGCTGTAGTGCCAACGCAGCCTCAGCCAGTCCTAGACTAGAACAAGGGCTTTGCCCTTTGTGTCAGTGCACCCTGGCCATGCACTGGCATGTCCTCTGCAGCATGCTGTGCTGACTGCTCTCACCTGACCCCCATTTCAGTGATCTGGCAGAAAAATAACTCAGCCAAAAAGCCCCTCATTTTCAATTCTGTAATCACAGGCTGCATCATACAGGGCATTCTCAGAACCAGGTGGAGGAGAGACTGTACAAAAAGTACAGGAGAGGTAGGAGAAGGGAAGAGAAGAAAGTAGGGTTTAGGGAGACTGGGGCAGGAAACAAGTGGAGAGGTGACCTGGGCTGGCTGGGCAACAAAATGGGATTGCAAAGACTGAAAAAGTCTTAAGAAACCAACTTGTGCCTAGTGGAGGCAGAGAACACAGCTATGAAGAGGGAACGGGACAGGAGAATTAGGATCAATTAGGTGAGGAGAGTGGGACTTTGAACACTAGTTCGGAGCCTAGAGAGGCAAAGTTGTACTTTTTGGGGTGATACTGAGTAGTGAAGACTAGAACTGGCTGAATGTGGTAAGCTGGGCTGTTACAAGCACAAGGAAAGGGCAAAGGCAGACTGGGAGGGCATTAGTGGAAGGAGGTGATGGGTGGGGAAGCAGGGGCAAAAGAGAGTCCTGTAGGGTTTGGATGTGATTAGGAAAAGGACCTTGCTCATCTTCTGTGGAGAGGGGAAACCCGCAGTTCAGCACACCAAAGCACCTCTACAGGTGACAGAAAAGTTGTGGGGAAAGGGTACAGTGGATAAATCATGTCTAAAATTAACAAAAAGGGTACTTCTAGTAATTCAATTAATACCACCAGAAATTTGTCATTTTGTTTCTGTTGACTTCAACTTTTGTCAGGTATGGGTTGGTTCAATAGGCAAGGTCCCTGCTATATGGTTTGTATCGAAAAACTCCCGATGAGCACTTCACACCCATTCCAGCTTCTCACCACTGTTAGCGATATGTGCACACAGGATTTTGAAGAAATGCCGTGTCCCACAACACACTATCGACGGGACTGGGGGTGAATGGGAAGCTGGGAGGAGACACAGCCGGGACAGGTGACCCGAACTGACGAAAGGGATATTCCAGACCATAGGACATCATGCTCAGTATATAAAGTGGAGGGGACATTTGGAGTGATGATGTCTTGTCTTCCCAAGTTAGCGTTACATGCGATGGGCCCTGCTCTCCTGGAGGTGGCTGAACACCTGCCTGCCCACTGGAAGCAGTGAATTAATTCCTTATTTTGCTTTGCTTGTATGCGTGGCTTTTGCTTTTCCAGTTAAACTGTCTTTATCCCAACCCACGAGTTTTCTACGTTTTACCCTTCCGATTCTGTCCCAGTCCTGCTGGCGAGGGAGTGAGCGAGGGGCTGTGCGGGGCTTTGCTACCGGCTGGGTTTAAACCAGAACACGCCTGGACCTAACACGGAGAACACGGCGGCTTCCAGCGCCGAGCAGCGCCCGGCACGGGCTACGGGCGGGCCCGCCAAACTCCACCGGGGGCACCGCGCTGGGCGCGCTGGGGCGGGGAGTTCTAGCTGGGCGCCGCCTGCAGGCCGGCACGAGGTGACGGACTACACTTCCCAGCGTGCCACGCGGTGCGGGGGAGGTGATAAAAGGGGGCGGCAGCGCCGGTCTCACGCCGGAGGGCAGGTGCGGTGTGGCTCGGGGCAGGTGCTCCGCGAAGTGCTCCCGAGGCGTCATGAAGCCGCAGGAGCCGCCGCAGGGCGGCCCTGCCGCGGCCGCTGCGCTGGAGGAGCTGAAGCAGCGGGCGTGCGAGAGCGTGGATCTGAACGCGGCGCGTCTGGGCGCGCTGAGCCGCGACATCTGGAGCCGTCCCGAGCTGGCGTACGCGGAGCACCAGGCGCACGACACCCTGACCCGCTTCTTCTCCGGCGGGGACCTGCCCGGCGCCGCCTGGGCCGTGCGGCCGCGCTACAAGCTGGGCACGGCGTTCCGCGCCGACTGGGGCACGGCCGCCCCGCAGGGCCCGCTCCGCATCGCCTTCCTCTGCGAGTACGACGCGCTGCCCGGGCTCGGGCACGCCTGCGGACACAACCTCATCGCCGAGGTGGGAGCCGGCGCCGCGCTAGCGCTGAAGGCCGCCCTGGAGAGCCTGACGGAGCCCCCGCCCGTGCAGGTGGGAGCCCTCCCGAGGGAGGCGGCGGTGTCCCCCTCTGACTGCCCCTGACCCTCTCTGTGCCTCTGTGCTGCAGATCACGGTGCTGGGGACGCCCGCGGAGGAGCAGGGAGGAGGCAAAATCGACTTGATAAAGGCTGGAGCGTTCGATGGCCTGGATGTGGTTTTCATGGCGCACCCCTCGCAGGAAAACGCGGCTTACCTGCCTGATGTGGCCGAGCACGAGTGAGTGAGGGGGGTCAGGTGGAAAGAGGTGGTTTGTTATTAGCCCTTTGTGCCCTCCCTCAGTAGAACACCTGCTTTGGCAATGTCTGAATTCGGGGACCTTGCAGATGCCCTTCAGACAGTATTTGCAATCAGCTAAGGAGCCAGGTCACTGGTACGGAATGGCGCTCTGAGCCGTTCTTCTAAAGTGCGGTGTTCAGCGTAGTGCTAAAACGCCTGACTGCTCTGAGATAATCTTGCGTGTGTCCCAAAAATCTATGCTTTGTTCTGATGTTTCTAAGTGTTTCCTTTTAAACATCCATGTGATTATCCTATCTGGTAAAATAAATACAGAATTTAAAGGTGCAACCGGAGGGTGTCAAGGATGATAGTTCCATGCTTTCCTGAATGACAGGTCATGTAATCCTCTGTGCATTTTAATCATTTCAGAAAGTGTTTCAGGTTTGCCCTCCTGCTTTTGAAAAGATCTGACCAGCTAAGCTTGACTGCAGTTTGGATCCATATTGACTTCCACCCTAAATTTAGTCATGGCCATGTTGTGTGTATTAACTCTCAGGTCAACTTTTTTTTTGATCCACAGTAGTTCTTGGTTTTCCTGACCCTCAATGTACATATAGACAGCAGTCCTACCCTCGCACAGCTACCTTTTTGCCAGTTAGCCATATAACTCTGCAAATTATGTCTTGTCTTCTTTTGATTAGCCCTGCTGTTCAGTGACAGCACTTGCTTGTTTGTACTTGGAGTCACTTGTGTTGAAGTACACATTGTGGATGTGCATACCCAGAATTGTACACAGTACATGAGGTGCAATTTCCTTAGACCTTACTCAGCTGATGCAGGGACCATAGTTTTTCCTTGTATTTTTGGAGGTAGCCCGCATGTTTGGGGTTTCCTGCTCACTCATTTTCAGGCAATCAGCTCTTATACAAATGCTTAGTCTTTAAATATGTAATTTTTTAAAAAATACTTTCAAGCTTCCTTCTTTTCTTGCTCTTCAAGGCCAAGCTGTTCTTCTTTTGCTGTTATAAACTCGTTTTTCCATAGTGTCCCAGCAGTAGTATATCAGCAGGTTTTGTTACTACGTTTCTCTGTCACTGTTACTTGATCCCAGGGTCTTTCCTTGCAGAGACCCCACCAGTAACCTCCCTCCAATGCAACAGGTTTTTCAGGTATTACTGTTGACTGTCTCTGACTTCATTTTGTAACATTTAAATAAGTGGCTTTCCAATAATTTCTGACTTGATGTACTGAGAACTGTTTTCAGCTTGGTTGTGCTGCCATCCAGCTCCTGTGTTCTTGGGTGCTTTGCTTTTGTCAGGGCTCTTTCCAGTGGATAATTTGCTTCTGTTACTTCTAAATTTTACGGTAAAAAAGACAAGGTTAGCAACACCTAGTCTTTATTACGTGGCCAGCTCTCTGCTATAGTCCTTTATTGTGTTTCTAAAGAGTCTTTACTGGTTATTGTAATCTCCTTCAGGACTTAGCCCAGCTTGCCTTTTGGTTGCTGTACCTTAAGATTATATTTGTAATGTTCAAGATTCAGTTTTCATTGATGGTTTTGCCTTTCTGCTTGCAATAGCCTTTGGAGTTTCTTTACTGAGAATACAGTAAGATTTGGAGGCCTCTCTTGAGAGGTGATGATCTGCTGTAGGATGCAAGTCCCAGATAGCCTTTAAACTTTGAACATGGAGGAGGAACGAAATTGAAGTTCTGAGTGAAATAACTTACTATCTTCAAAACCTTGAAATACTCAGTTTGTGTCATGTTTTATGTAATGATGAGATTCCAAAAATATAAAGACAGTTTTGCCAATACGTAATTTATCTTTGGTTGTTTCCAAGGAGTTTAAGGACTGGTGATCACTAAACTACTAATATAACTGTATCTGCAGCTGTGAAAGCTGGCTTGTGCCTGAAGTAAGATTAATGTACTGGGATAACTAGTGAACAGATTCCAAAGTTTGCTGATTTCTTATTCAGTTATCCTTCACTTAATCAACCTATTGTTGGTCAAACAGGATCCACATTCTTCTGCTGATATTCTTAAACTGGCTTAGGGGGGTGTTATTCTGCAAAATCTGTTGGGTTTTTCT
Organism: Oxyruncus cristatus; assembly: GCA_013399855.1. Classification (NCBI taxonomy): domain Eukaryota; kingdom Metazoa; phylum Chordata; class Aves; order Passeriformes; family Cotingidae; genus Oxyruncus; species Oxyruncus cristatus. The sequence goes on along the minus strand of VXAY01000696.1, from coordinate 746,530 downwards.
GAGCCTCTGTGACATTTGTGTAGCAATAGGAGTACAAGAAAAGGAATGCTGAAAGAATGTTTTTAATAAGAAACACATGTTTCTTGTGAAAAAAAATATTGCAACATGACTTTCTGCTGTGCTTTTCTTTCTTCCCATTTTTTGGAGAATGTGGAAGGGTCTTTGTAGGTTGATTTGAGGGGTTGCAGTCTAATACTTGTGATATTAATGGATAAGTTTTTTTATATTCATTTCTTAGTGATAATAAATTTTAAATAAAACTCATACTCTAGAGAAAGGGATCTGTGGTTGTCTTGGAGGATGAAAAGGGCGTACTTAATTTGGGTTGCTCCAGTAGTAGTAGATGTTTCCTGCTGCAGTAGTACAAGCCATTGTGCCCCTCTTTGCTATTAAGTATTTAAGTATTGATATTAACTTACAGCTGTGGTGTGGTTCTGAGCATGAGGGGTCAGTTCAGGATAACAGGTTAAGTTGGCATTTGTGCAAGACAGAGGGACAAGCAAGTTGGGCTTGCTTACCATGGCTGGGTAAGAGGCAGGTTGTGTGTGCCAGGGTGTAAGGAAGTCTTTGAGCTTGAAGATGGAGTTTTTTGTGTAAAGGAGTAGGTATGGAGTACAAACTGATTTAGTTAAAGTCTCTACTATTGGTAAAAATGTATTTGTGTATTTTATAATAGTAAGACTTTATGTAGTTGTCAGTATTTAGTATTTTCCTCTTGTGTAAAGAGTTTTCATATAATCTGAAATACTATTTTCTAAGGCTAATAAAAATGGCCCTCAGATGAAGCAAAGCATGAATTCTTACTGGTATGTTTAGGTGCGTTTTTTTAATGACTTCTGTGAAATTGAGGATAACCCTTCCACTAGATTTCCTCCTTGCAAGCCTTTCTGCCACTTTTTTTGAGGTGTGCAGGGAAAGAACATCCTTGCTGAAGCATAATAATGTGTATTTAATACTAGGCTATGCCATTACTACACTTGTAAAACTTGGCTTTTTTTACTTAGACATGGGTTGTATGTGATCTTACGTGCCTGTGCTCTCTTACTGTACACATTTTATTTGACAAGAATTAGGACAGTCAGCTTCTAGTTTTGAGTCGGAGAAAAGGGTTTGTTGTTCTCTGAGAAGAATGTTAGTAACTTTAAGTCTCAGAACAGTCAGGCAGTGTAAAAAAAAAAGTGTTGGAGAAATTTAATTAATACATGAAACCTATACTCTTCGGGAAAATGCTGTGTAGTGATATGTTTCCAGTAGCATTCTTGCCTGACTAGCTCTTTGTATCATTCTATTTTATTGGTTTTCTCGAAATCTTTCAGCATTTTTCTGCACTCACAGGTAGTTTAACTATGCAATAGTCTAGTGCCAGGTAAATTGTTTGGTGTTCTGCTGCACAAAACTTAAGTAACGTATTTGTGTGAACAAAAGGAACTTTTTTAGAGGTTTTTTTTTCAGTGAACGAAAACCAAATAAGCAATGCCTTTTATTTCCTAGCGTGACTGTGAAATACTATGGAAAAGCTTCTCATGCTGCTGCTTATCCTTGGGAAGGAGTTAATGCATTAGATGCTGCTGTTCTTGCGTACAACAATCTGTCTGTTTTAAGACAGCAAATGAAACCGACCTGGAGAGTTCATGGTGAGATCTTCGTTAAATCTAATGTCCAGCAAGTAAGAGTTTAGGCTGTTGAAGCACTAACTTAGAATATCACACATTTCGAAGTATTGCATTAATGCCCTAAATTAGTACAGTCACTTCAAATATTATGAAATAACACCATTTCATTTAAATGGTGTGTCAGTGTTCAGAACTAACTGCTGAAAATACGCTCATAGATCAGATTCAAAAGAGGACTCTGGTACCTAGGTAGAGGCAAGACAAATTTTAAGTCTTTGCACTTGAAATTGCAGTTCAGAAAGGAAGAAAAAAGTGCCAAGTTTATTTTGGTACATGGCCTTGAATTCCTTAATCTATGTGTTTTTGCGAAGGTGTAAGACTTAACATTTCTGAAAAGTGAAGTATTACTGCATCACTTTTTTTAATAGATATTCCATTAGTTGGATGGCATTTATGGGAAAGGTGTAGTGGTCTGGAATGAAGTTTATTTGCTGAAGTACAAAAAACAAGTGATGGCACAAGCTTATAGTTCCAATCAACTAGATGTTGACTGGATTCTAATATTTAATATCTAGTAGATTTTGGATTAGAAAGGTCATTTTGCACTAAGTTTGACTTGTACTCCCTCAGCGTCATGCATCAATATCATCAAAAGTTTCAGTTGAGATGAAGCTACCCTTTAGCTATAAACCCAGGTTTCCTTATTACACCCAACACAACTTTTTCCAAGCTGAAATTAATAAACTTTGCCAATTCTACAGGACTTCTGAATGTAGAGTTGTTTATTTGGAGTACTTGTTTATGAGCTTAAAACCCTTCCGAAAGTTCTGAGCTAACCACTATGTCTCGGTTGCTTGTGCTATATGTAACAGAAGTGTGTATTTTTCTCCAGGATATCTGGATATAGTGCTAATCAACTTGACTCTAGATGAAGCTGTTTGCGGTTGTGCTTTGCAGCATGCGCAAAAGAATTTCGGACAGTAGGCATGGCCTCTCCATCCTATTGCTCTGTAGGAAACAAGACACATCATTAGGAGTTTTGGTGTCTGAAATGCATGTGTTACAGGTTTAAGCTCAGAGGTGCCTAAGTCTTCTGTTGAATCTAAGCCTAAACCCCTAAATACTGCTTTCTTCATAGTTTCTAAAGGCTGCATGGGTAATGTTGGCAAAAAAACTAAGTATCTAAAGAAGCCTCCTACAGGTAATGCTTCCTGAATGGCTGCAAAACTGAAATCACTGTGTTGATACAACTGCTGTCATAAACCTGGTTTTCAAATTGGAAGTAATTAAAATACTTCAGGGAAAGTATAAGCAGATAGAATGAGATTTAATTTTAGGAATGCTTTCTTTACAACAATGTGTTGGAAATCTTGTGTTGTAGACTTGCAGTTTAATCAGTGGCTGAATTAAGTGATCCTAAAAATAGTAGTGTTAGCCCACTAACAAAAGCTGAGATAATTTCCATTGTTTGAAGTCTAGGATTTCTAACTAATGTTTCATGTACTGAAATAGTGTTGGTTTGAGTTCCTCTGAGATTTTGATATTACCTTTCTTCCCTGCTTATGAATGGAGCAAGCGTTTCCTCCTTGAAAAACAGGAATGTAGGGTTTTTTCCTGTTCAAAAAGTTGGATTAAACAGGTTGTGAAAACCCCCAAGGTTTCCCTCCTGAAGGGCAAACTGGCTGCTACTAGTAGTGTTTAGGCAGCCTACTTTTAATCTACGTCTGTTGTCCAGTTCATACTGCAGTTGCTTTGAAATTTAACTGTAGACATACTCAGACTCTATCCAGTTCCATTTACAAATGTGCTGGACAAGACAAGTGAAAGTTGTTTACTCATGAAGCTGCTTGTTCTGAGAAAGTGTATTATGGTATGTGTCATGCAAATGTGCATGATTACTTACTCACTGGTTCCTTTCCTGTGATGTCTGTCCCTCTCATCTGAGCTGTTCCTTTTGTTATAGACAAATCCTGCTAGTGGATTAATTCAGCACTTTGTTTTTTATTTTGACTGTATTTGAGACTGGAAAGGTTTTACTTGAGTTGGAGTTCGTAATAGGTTTTCAGCACCAAAAATAAAGTTTTGTTGCCCATTTACATCCTGTTAGTGCTGTCTTTTTAGGCCTCAGTGCCACACATCAGTAACTTGTGCAATATTTCCACTGAAGGTAGAGAAGAGAGTTTCTCAGGTTCTGCAGAAAACAAATCTTTTTCAACATACGTGAATTGATGGTAGGAGGCCAGAGAAACAGCCTGTTGAAAGCTGTTAATGCCTTAAAATCTAATGTAGAATTTGGCTCTATAATGTTTTATTGTTGAAATATCTAAATATTATTGTCTTTTATGTTAATGCCTGTGATGCTAGAATTGAAAAAGAGGTAGTTTTCACACATTTCCTTGAGGGAGCACTTTCAACTCAAACTGTACTTGTGAACAAAACTACATATCTTATACATTCCCATATTTCTGAAGAATTAGTATGAAGCATCTAATGAACTTCCTGTGCACTGGAACACACACATTACTCCAGTATTGCTGAGAAATGCAGCTTAATTTTTCTCCAAGCTCACAAAGTAAGTTGGAAGCATTGTAGTTGAGGAAATGTTTAGAAGTGGAATTCCAAGTTAGCCTTTATAGCAATTTTTTTCTTACTGGCAGCCAGGTTGGTTTAGGACTCTGATTTGAATTTCAGGGGATTAATTAGAAATGCTAATTTGGCTTGCCTCCGGATTTATAACAGATGTCTAACCAAAGAATGCAGTGAAATTGTGCTGAAAAACACATACGTGTTCCACTTAATCTGATGTGATGAAAAAATTTTGTCCACATACTGTATTTTTTAAATTCTTTGTATTTCACACTCAGATGGTGTTTTGTTGTTTTCTGTTTATAAGTTTAGTTCTCAACCAAGGAGTTTCACGACAGGGCTGAAGGTCAAGTAATTGCATTTAACACTGGTAACACAACTTTTCCCTCTCTGCAGGTGTAATAAAAAATGGTGGTGTGAAGCCTAACATCATTCCTTCTTACACTGAGCTAGAGTTTTACTTGCGTGCACCTTCAATGAAAGAGCTTTCTGTTCTGACGGAGAAAGTTGAGAACTGCTTCAAAGCTGCAGCACTGGCCACAGGATGCAAAGTAAGAATATATATTTATTGCCTTGTGTTTCTGTTACACAGACCAGAATGGGAAATGGAGGCTTACATTATTTGTCTGCATGGTGTTTAGCCAAAGTAAAATCTAAATTACTGTGATAATCTTTCCTGTTCTGTTGCTTTGTGTCCTGAAAGCAAGCTTTGGTTTATAAATAGAATGCTGCAGAATCCTAGAAGAATCTCAGTTGGGGGAGACCTCCAGAGGTCATCTGGTCTAATCCTATGTTCAGAGCAGATTGCTGAGTGCCATGTGGACTTTTGAGTACTTCCAAAGCTGAAATTCTGCAACCTCTCTCAGCAAATGAGGTTCACCTCATGGTGAACAAGGGTTTTCCTAATGTTTATGCTGTGATGACTTGAGCGCTAGCACAGGTTACCTGGAGAGATTGTGGTGTTTCCATCCTTGGAGATATTCAGATTCTGCTTTGATGTGGTTCTGGGCAGCCAGCTCTAGGTGACCCTGATTGAGCAGGGGAATTGGGCAAGATGACCTCCGTAGGTGCTTTCCAACATCAACCATTCTGTGATTCTGGTGTATCTAGTGGGAGTTCCCTTTGTTGCCTCTTGGCACATCACTTTGATGTCCAAGAAGTCTGGTTCTGTCTTCTCTGTACTGTCCCCATCTGATAACTGTAGACAGCAATAGGATGTCCCAAAACCTGCTATTTTGAAGGCTCAACAAATCGAGTTCTTTCAGGCTGTCCTTGTAGGCCGTGTTCTCCATCTAATCATCTTGATGGCCTTCTGCTGGCCTAGCTCCAGTCTTGATTGGAGGAACACAAAATGAACATAGAACCAGATGTGGTCTCACAGGAGTTGGCTACATCAAGTAATAGAAATATTGAAACAGTAATGGCAACAGGATTGGCTGCAGATGACTGCTACAGGTAACAGGCCGCAATGTGGATTTTTGTGCCACTGATTATAACACTTGGAGTTTGCATGTCTCGTGTCATCTGAGCCAGACATGTTGTCATGAAAAACTAACCTTTGTCATGCACTGTCTGCTCTTCCATTAGTGTGTGCATGATCACCTTGTGATTCATGAGCCTGGAGGTGGATCTTAGGAGGATTTATTTGGTCTGTAATCCCTCTGGGAACTTGAGGATAGGACAGTCTGACCAGTCTGTAACTTTCAGGATCTCCTCTTGGCCCTTCAAGGTGTATGTGACCTTTAGCTCCTTTTCAGGGAGCTGGAGAATTCCTCTATTTCAATGACACTTAGAAAATTATAAACTCCCAGATTGCATTTCTGCTTCTGTCTTCCTCTGCATCCTTGGATGCATCCTGCCTAATCCCATGTACATAGAATTTATTGAAGTGCCCCGCAGTTTTTTTTTGTTTTGCTGTGGGTGGTTTCTATCCTACAGACAGTGCTGCCAGGCTCAGAGACCTGGGAGACTTGATGGCAAACCTTACTGGTAGGAACAAGCAAAACAAATATTGGGTGTTTTGCCTGTTTTTTGGGTTTGTTTTTTTTCTTTTTCCATGTTTTTTTGTCACTAGGTCCTTTGCCCCATTGAATACCAAGCTTATACAGCAATCAAATGTGAAAAATTGAGTGATTTTTGTCAGTTAGCATTCCCACTTCTTTTTGCTTTTAGTAAATGGAGGTATGTCTCCTCTGGCTGGTTCAAGCAAAATAACTCAAGTGTGCATTGTATTGCTAAGGTAGGTGGTTCTGCCTGGTCTGTAGTTACAGCTCTATGGCTAATAGAGCTGTGCAAAGAATGTATGTGCTCATCAAATCAAATAGATACGGTGTATGTGAATGTGAGCTTGTCAGTGTTGTAGTCTATTTGAGTCATTAGGTGCTGTTTTCCTACTGTGGCCTTCTCACTCCATTTAGAAAAGGGTTTCAAAAAGCATACTTTATGAAGAATGGAAGTTAAAATCTCTTTTGAAATTTGACATTGATAGTTTTTTTCCCCATTTGTTTTCAAACTTCTCACCTGCGTGAAGTCATTTCATGAATGGGGCTGTAGGTATTGGAAGTGTGCTAAACAAAGGTAAAATAGAATTTGGTAAAAGCCTAAATTGATTTCTGTGTAGTTTAGTAGTGCCTGCAGTAGGAATCATTAGACACTGTTACAGGAAATGTTTGTTTCCTATTTTTGGAGAAAATTGTGAAATCCTTGCTTGTGGAATTTAACTGTCTAGTGCAGGCTGAACAGAATGCCAGCTGTGTTTTGATCAAGGGTAATATTTGGCAGAATGTTGTATTTTTGAAAGAAACTTAGCACTTATGTCTGTTTTGCCTTGGGCTTGAAGTATGGATACGTAGTTATTTTTTCTGACCTTTAGATTGTTTACATTGAACTAGCTTATGTTGGAGAAAAAAATAATTTGAGTTTTTTTGTCTAGGTGGAGATAAAAGGTGGTGAAAATGATTACTACAATGTGCTTCCAAATAAGACCCTCCAGCAAATTTACAAGGAGAATGGAAAGAAGCTTGGAGTAGAATTTATATCAGAAGATGCTATCTTGAATGGTTTGTCAGGTAACTCCATCTGTATTTTTTGTTATGACTGAAGCTTAGGTTGATCAGCCCTAAAGTGTGTAAAACAACGGAATAGAGCTAGGTTAAACACAGTTTGGTCAGAAGAAAAAGCCAAATTACAAAAGTGAAGTTCTGTAAAAGGTTTATATCTCTGACCTGTGTTTTTGTATTTGTTGTAGAAGGTGAGAACAGGTAAGAAAAGCATTAATAATTTTCTCATAATAGTTCTGAAAATATTTCAAGAAGTAAATGGTTTGGTTGGGGGAAAGGTTGGGGAGCTAAGAACAGTCTTACTGAGAACATGAAGGTGTGTAATGAATTGTGTCTCATTCTGTTGCTTTGAAATACAGAATCCTGGTTTTCTATGCATGCAGATGAGACTTTGTTTCTAGGAACCTTGCTTAATAGTATTTTACAAGCTTATGTATAAACAAATGTACTGGAATCTAGCAAATATTTTAGAGGGAGTTTTTTGAGAGATTTATAAATGTATGTTTAAGCATGTCACTCTAATTTAATCTTTTCATTAACAGGCCTCTAATTTTAGTTTATGAGTTCAACAGATTAGTTTTCCAAAGGGTGCTGTTCAAATAGGTGTTCGCTTTTGTATCTTGACTGTGTCTCAAATGATTTAACTTTTTTGTCTCAGAGCTGTAACAGGAATGTGAATGCTTAGGTGGACTTCTCATACTTAACAGGGTTTTTTTTCCCAATGTTCCTACAGGAGCTCTGTTCAAGTCTTAACTGCTGCTCATAGTTTTAGCCTTCACTACTGCTCATAACTGTATATATGGACATTTTTACTCCACTTATGCTAATGGCTTTTCTCTTGGAAAGAAAATACTTTCCTTGGTAAAAAGTTACTCTAATTAGTTTGATTGTGGTACTTACCTTCTCTACATTAAATGCAGATTATATTTGGAGTTTGGATAAGCTTGATGTTTGGGAACAGAGCTCTCCAGATTTTTTTTTTTCTGGACATGGGAGACGTCATATCCCACGGTATTGTGGATTTTTTTTTTTCTGTTTCTTACTTCCCTCCCGAATTAAACATATTTTTTTCAACTGGTTCATTGTCTTGTGTTTAAAAATGAATTATAACTCTGGGCAGATTTCTTCTTTTGTACAGTACAAATAAGATTTATTACTTTGCTGGTTTAGCCAAAGAAAGGGGCTGAGGAAACTTGGAGTGTTTACTGTACTGCAGCTTTCTGGAGCTCTGCTAGTTGCTTCCTTCAAACCATTGTATTAAGAGTGAATGTGAATATCGATCATCTTGCTTTGGTTCTGGGGACTTCAAGTAAACTTAGCATGGACACCCACTTGTAATGGGGCTTTCATGTGTAAGTTACATGATGTGCTACATGTTAACCATTAACTTGCTTAAACCAAAACTCCCCATATGCCTGTTCCGTCCTTGAATTTCTCGTCAAATGTCAAAATGTGCTTGAGCAATTGCGTTTTTATCTTGCACTGCAGTAGGTTTTACTGAATTTTCTTTCCACAGCTTCTCCTCTGAATTTTTGCAGTGGGAAATCAGGAGTGATACAAAGCACAATCTCCAGAGCCATAGGAGTGGAACTTTGTATGCTACCCTTTTTTGTGGGGTGTTGAGTGTTTTGTGTCATCTTTTTCAAGACCTCTATTTCTGTTTAGTTTTCATACGGTTTTCAATGTTTTCTTTTAGGATATCAGTTTCTTCTGTTGAAAGGGAAGGAAGATAGCTCAGTTGCTTCTCCATGTCTGTGCAGCAGAAAAGTCGTAAACAGATGAGCAAACTCGCTGCCACCTCTACATGGGTATTGGTATCGGTGTGCTCACAGGTATCGCTCTAGGCAGCTAAGCGTTACAAAGAGTTTCTTCAGCACATCAAACCACACTACTCCGTGTGTGCCTCGTGCCCGCTCTGCTCGCTTGGCACACAGCCAGGGTGACATAAATAACGTGGAACTGAGTTAGTTTGGACCAGGTGCCACGGCCTGTTTCTCCTCCTACCGGCGGTAGGGCAGCTTTACTACGGGATACCAGTAACCTCCCAAAGAAGATGGCTTAGTTGAGCACGCCTTAGATGAGGCACCCATACTTGTGATAACTTTGATATTTTTAGCATTCGTGGGGTTCATTGGCTCCCTGTGCATGAGACTGATACAAGCAATTTTAAGAAGGAGCCAGTATGCTTTGAAAATGCCACTTTTGAAGCTTGGGACTGTATATAAATATAAATGTTTCCTGGAATCTTTTGTATTTTCCCCTCCGTTCATGCTTGTGATAATACTGACTTCTATTAAATAAATATTCAGTGACTTGAAGAGGCTTCAATATCAGCTTCGGGATATGTTTTTGAGTGGCTGGAGGTCCCAATACCTCTCTGTTGAAGATAGTGCAGAATTCCGTATATTGCAACTGCAGTTATTTATACTTCTAGAAGCAATCTGATCTGTATGTGTCTGGCAAGCATACAATTTCAGATGTTTGTATGGAAACCATTGGAACACCTGGTGTTCTAAACATGCATCTAGGTTATTACCACTAAAGAGTGTCACATTTTTTCTGTTAGAGGGGTGAATGTGACTGTCACATTTTTATTAAAAGCTCCCTGGGTTTTGGCTCTCCATATTACTAGAAAATACCCAGTTTAAATCCCTCTATTCAGCAAAAATAATTTGTGAACTGAAATTTTACATGACTGAGAGCTGTGATGCACTGACATTTCTGATGTTTCATTCTGTAAGTAAGAGCGGGGAAAAGGGCACCACGGTCTTTCCAGCAGTTTATGTATTGGGACTTAGTAAGGCAAGTCTAGAACTCTTGGTTTAGTCTGGAGTATGCAGAACTTTTAGACTTCTGTCTATCCAAGTTGACCAAAGAATGAATCAGTAGTGCAGACTACTGGAAATTAAAATAACTTGTTGCTGTGCCAGGAGTTGGGTTTTCTTCAAATGCATAATGAATTTATTGGAAAAGATGTTCTTGGACAAGTCTTGCTTTTTCCATTGTCTGTAAGCAGAGCAAATAGCAAACTCTTGTCCTCATAATGTAGGCTCTGTGGTCTCACTTTTAATAACTATATGCTTCCAAGTAAAATCTGTATTCTTCAATCATTTTATTATTAAATCTCAAGGCATTAGCAATATCTTCTCTCCACAAAGTATCATGATGTGGAGGCTACCTGATACAAATAGTTTTAAATCTTTGTAACGGTTGTTTTATACTATAGAAACAAATTGCTGTAGAAACAAGTCCTTGCATCTCTGGCCTGAAAAAAGTTAATTGAGATCTTAGTTGATCATCCCCATTTTTCCCTGCTATGACTTCCTCTGGTATCTGGATATCACAATAGCTATTATGTTGATTTCTCCAGCTTCAAAATGTCATTTTAACAAATAATGAGTGGATTGCTTGTTTGGGTTAAAAAAAAAAGGTACTTGGGATGTAGTTGTAGACTCTTGGATGATTTCCTATGAAGGATCTACTACTTTGGGGTGGTATCATTCAACAGATAAGGCAGTACTGTGAGATAGATCCTATCACTACATAACATACTGAAAGTGCTTGTCAGACATCAAAGAATCATCATTAAAATCTGCAGCACTGCTATCAGGGGGGTTTTTTTATATCTGCAAAGTACTAGCATTTTGCCTGGAGTTTAGTTCTGATTTTATTTCAAGAGTGCTTGTGCTGTTAAGATTTTCATAACTGAGAATAATTAAAGGGCATGGGCAGGAAAAATAGTTGTCCTCAATCTGGTTTTGTTTAAAGATAGATTGTTTCTACCTCAGAATCCTCTGTCTAATGCTGAATGTTTGCATATTGGTGAGAAGTGGGAAGTTTTGGGTCTAGTTTTAAGGGGCTGTAACAGGAAAATCGCTGAACTGCCAGAAATGTCAAGGTTTGCAGCTTTCATTGTTTCATTGTTTTCATAATTAGCAGCTTACTGTTGGGAGATGCTTGATAAAAAAATAACAGTAAAGGGAATAGGAACATGCTGATACATCTTCCTTGCAGTCTGGTAACTGATCACTGATCAGAAGCATACTGGAGAGCAGCATCTGGAGATGACTAGTTAGGGAAAGCACCTTGGTGATGGGAGGTATTTATATGGATAATGACTCATTAGAAGTGCCTTTATTTTGTTATTTGGGGCAAATAATATTCTGTTTTAGATACTAGCAGGAGATAATGTCTTTCAGGCATTTTCTTACAGCATTCAAAACTGTCCAACACTTATTCATTAAGAAAATCTCTGTACTCCTTCTAGGTTCCACGGATTTTGGAAATGTTACATTTGTTGTCCCTGGGCTTCATCCTTATTTTTATATTGGCTCTGATGCATTGAATCATACTGAGCAGTACACAGAAGCTGCAGGTGAGTGGAAGTGAAAAAGGTTGAGGGTTTATATTTGGCACACTTATGCATTGTAGAGGCTGTGTGCTAACTCTTCTCTACAGCAAATCTAGAAATGGAGAATATTTCAAAGTACAGAGAATTAAAGCTTTCACATGTTTCTGTGTTATTCAAAGGTACTGTGTATAATGTAGCTTTGTATGTATAATGTTTAAAAGTGTAAATACTAGATATGAAATGGGCTGCATGTGAATACGTTATAGAAACAGGGTTACTTTTGCGTAGCATGATGAGATTTGAGCTAAATATGGATCCTGAAACTGTTTAACTACATTAATAGTAGAACTGCAGAAAAAGCTGGCAAACGTAGAATTTCTGGTTTTGTGTCTGAAGTTAGACGTATATGGGAAGGATGATCACTTCTCATACGAAAAACCTGACTTGTTATACAGTCTAGACACAAGAAATTAGAGGGATTATCCCAAGCAGCATATTCAGAAGAGTTTCTAAACATGAGCCAAAAGATAAAATTTTTACTCTAAAGCACAGTGCTTTGGAAACACAACAGTGCTAGCTGGATAAAACTCCACATTGTCTAAAAAGCAAAGTGTGAACATTCATTTTCCTGTTTTCAGTCTTAGTTGTTTATATCAGTAGCAGAAAATTAGGTACTTGCATGTGAAAAATTGTTTTGAGGCATGAGAAAATGGGCGTATGCTTCATGCAGGTAGATTAAGAAACTATTCTTGCCATTGAAACTTATATTACAGACTATGCCTTATGCAGTAAGCTAGTAGTAATTAGTAATCTAACCTGAAATTCCTCTTACTTTGTGTTCTGCAGGGTCACAGACTGCTCAGTTCTATGCTTTGCGCACAGCAAAAGCTTTGGCAATGACAGCACTGGATGTCATCTTCAAGCCAGGTCTGTTAGAAGAAGTCAGGAAAGACTTTACAGAGACGAAGCTAAAAGAAGAGGGGCAAATAAATCTAGTAGAACCTAAAAAGGAATCTGGTGTTGGAGTAGGAGCATGTGCATCACACTAAACTTCATTAAACCTCTCTCAGTAGTATTGACTTAATGGAGATGCTGTATTTAAATCCCAGTAGGGGCTGGATAAATACATAGCTGAGAAATAATGATTTTTTTTTTAATTTTTTTTTTTTTTTTTACTTGAGGAAGAGCAAATAGTATTGCATTCAAAAATGTGCAGTTTCATCTAGCTCTAATGTTTGTGTTCAGTATGGTGATGAATTTCATAGAGATCCCAAATATGTTGTCTTTCATTTGCTCTGTTGAATGAATTATAATGTTTAGATCCCTTGTTAGTGATTATTTTATGTATTGCTAAAGTAATATTCCTTACAGGGGTAATATGGCAGTTTTTCTAAAATAAGCATGGTTCATTCAGTAATCATAGGCTGAATCTGATCTATGAAGCCTTTCTCGCTGGTCAGTCACTTTTCTTGGCACAAAGTGGAGACTTAAAACCGGAACTGGTTTCATTGGAGAGAAGGGGCTGTGTTTGGAAACATGCCTAGTTATGACAATAATAGCTTCTAGCAATGGAATAGAACTGTTTGTATGGAAATGCAATCTGTGAAGCTTGATCTTCCTGAAATGCATTGATCTTCCTCCTGGTAAATTTTGGAGATGTTGTAGAGAAGTCAGGGATCACAAAATTTGAAAGCAGCTGAACGTTTATTTGTTTAATTTAACACATTGAATCTACTGCGGGAAAAGTTCTGCTCTAAGGCGATACAAGTGTTGCTCCAGCTTAACTGATCTGAAGGATATGTCTAAATATAGCTAAACCAGTGGAAATTTGTTTTACAAACATACAAGTGTGGTACCACGAAGCAGTAAATGAAGGTCACCTTAAACTGGTTGCGTGCAAACCCCTCTAGTAGTCTCAGGGAAGCTTGCACTGAGGATTGCTGGTGCGGTAACTGGCTTCTTAAACATGTTTGTTCCCATATCCTAAGCAGTAGATCTATTAAGTCATGTTTCCATATCCTGTGTAGCAGATCTGTTAAGTCTTGCCGGTTGTCCTTTCTGTGTGTTGTGTGGTTAGTCTGTTTAATCCTTGTTGTTTTGCTTCCCAGAGATACTAATACTGCAGATTTTATCTAGGTGGTGTTCTTTGTGCCTGAGCATGTTAGGATTTTTTTAATTCACTTGTTAAAGGATCTCATGAATCAGTGGAAAGTGGAGCCCGTGGACAGACTGAGTGAGAAAGCAGATTACTGGTTAATGTTTTCCTAAGCATAGGTATTACAGTATGATTCAGAAAAAAAATCAGGCAAACTGTATTCCCCAGGAAGTCAGAATACATAAAATAATTTCAGAAACTTTTTTTTTTTAACAGCACCAGTGTCTAAATTATAAAGTCTAAAATTCTATTCAGAATTTATAGTTAGTTAATTTCTGCGTTCAACTTTCAATATTACACTGGTATCCTTGCTCCCATTAGCAGACATTTTTGACAGGTGAATGCATGAAACAGATGAAGCTTGGACTGTGAGCTATAGGTACATCAGAGATAGTAAGTTGGATACTAAATCCAACTGAAATTTGTCAAAGGATTTGTCAAAGGAACTTTCTCCTCAACTTTGAATTTACAGTCTGCCTTCCCAGGCACAGTTGCAATTCTTTAAGATCTATTGGGTTAACAACCCACTTCATTAATTTCCTTAGCACATGTTGCTTTTTATTTCTTCCTACACGAACTGCTTGGCCTGTTGCTTTCCTGTCTTTAAGATGGGATCCCAGTGTTGGGATCCCAGTGATAGCAGTACATGCTATGTCATTGTGTTTCCTACAAGCTGGTGTGTGTTACAGCCTTCTCAGTTCTCTTTGTCCAGACTTGCTGGCTGCATCATGTCCAAGATCAGTTAATTAAACTTTTCTGCATTAAAAGCATATCTTCATTTTGTTGTAACCATTGCTGGAATTAAAATGGAATTGAAGTACTGATTAAAGATGAGTTGATATTAATAAAGCAATTTAATTGTGATTGAATTCTCTTGTCCTTTGCTTAATACTGAGATGCTACATGACTTCATTTGAATAGCATGTTTGATTTTTTGGCCCCTCTAGATTATGTAAGAGTGATGTTGTTTTAAGTTTTCCGTTTTGGTCTGCCTTTGAGAGGGTTAATGCTTTTCAAATACAATATTCTGTGTTAGTCTTTATAATCCTAGGGCTGTTTTAACTGTTAAAACATGTTAGAATTGATAGAGTAATAGGAATGGTTCTTGGGAGGGCTCTCTTTAGGATCTCTGTCAGGCTAAACCTGGTCCAGCCTCCTGTTTGAAGTGGGATTATTACCAACACTGGATCAGGTGATCTTGACCGCAGTTGCTGAATGCTTGAATCCTCATTCAGCCTCCTTGTTCAGCTCCCCATGTGACCTAATTCTGATTTGTGTCTCAGGATATTTATTCTTGAGGTTCAGGACTAAAGCAGTTTGAGAATTAACACTGCAATTTTACTATCACAATGATACTGTATATGAGAGAAATTTCTTTCCTGTGGGATTAAAACTCACTTTGATTTTCAGTCATTTCAGCTCATAAATGACACGTATATTAAAATATCTGGCATGTTTTCTAAGTTGCCCTAATTGCAGTCTTCCCCAAGCTGATTATAATTTAAGAATATTGGAATATTTGTCAGGAATAGTATTCTCAGCGATGAATCAGGGTGTGTAGGTAACAAACTGTAATGGCTGAAATTATTCTGAATAGCTGATGGCAAATCACAGATTTGTAAGGATGAGGTGATTATATCCAGATGTTGTGAAGAACTTGAAGCCTCTGCCAGCCCACCAAGCTACTGTATTTCCTTATTTAATATCTGTCCTAGAATTTGAGTGAAAGATAACACCTGGTTTCAAGCAAAACAGAACATGAAATGCAATGGATTTTTTTTTTAATGAGAAGACTTAAGGAGAGAACTTGCAACCTGCTGTGTTCCTGATATAGAAGGGCCCAGCAGCCTTTTTCCAAATAGTGAATGGGAAGATGCTTTATGTTCTTGTGAATCCAATTTCTGTAGTCATTTCCTTCCCATTGTCTGAGTGCTCTGTACCTGATCCCGTGGCAGTCACAGGGAGCAGGACTGTGTTCCTGTGAAAAAGGATGGATCATGACACGTCATCAAATTAACTGTGGCTAGTATTCATTGAGTGATCTCATGACTTGCTAACAGCGTTCTTGAAAGCAGACTATGATTTAGAGACAAGTGTTTAGGTTTAAATAATTTTAAAATAATATAGACTGACTTTTTTATTTCCGTTTCCCCCATAAGGTCTGCGGTTTCTTTGCCTTATGATAGCAGCCCTCCACAGAGCCTTTGTCCCCCAGCCTGTTTGGTGGACTCCTGCTGCCCCCCACCTTTTGTTTTCGTGAGGAGCAGAAGTGCATCTCGTGTAAGAGTTCTTACCCAAACTCTACTAAGCTAAAGTTGGGTAAGACTGCTGATGGTTTAGATTCCTTTAAGCACTAATGGAAGCCAAAAGTGTCTGACAAACTCCTCCAGAATTGTTCTCAGCTACAACTACATCTGAATGTTCTTGTTTAAAAATACAGTGACAAGCCATATGCTTCAGTCCTGGGAAAGAATTAAGCTCGTGTGGTTGAGGATAGTGTAAACAACCATTTATATGGTGCTGTAGTTTGTGATAGCCATAGAGTATCATAGCATGGTTTGGGTTGGAAGGGGCCTTAAAGATCATCTCATTCCAATCCCTGCCATAGGCAGGGACACCGTCCGCTAGACCAGATTGCTCAAAACCCCCTGCAGGCTGGTCTTGAACACCTTCATGGATGGGACATCACAACTTCTCTGGGCAACCAGTTCCTCACCACCCTAATATCCAATCTAAACCTACCCTCTTTCAGTTTGAAGCCATTCCCCCTTGTCCTGTTACTACAGGCCCTTGTAAAAAGTCTCCCATCTTTCTTGCAGGCTTGCATTAGGTACTGGAAGGCTGCAATTACATCACCCAAAGCCTTGTCTTCTCCAGGCTGAGCAATCCCAATAGCAACTGCTATCTCTGCTACAATCCAGTGAAAGACTTAGGCACTCCCTAAAGCCTGAAGCCTGGATAGCCACATGTTTTTTGGGGAGCTCTGTCTTGGTTGCTACATCCTTTCAGTGAGCCAAGCAGATACCATACCTGAGCTCCTGACTGCCCCTATGCAGTTATCTTCTCAGCTATTTAGTCTCAGAGTTACCTGGCAAGTGTAATAGTGGCTCATCTCTTACTAACTTCTCAAGAAGCTATTGAAGGATGAAAGCACACAGCTCTGGTGCATGTTCATCATAATTACAGTGCTGGAGTCCTGTTTCATAAGAAAATTCATCAGAAGTTATAATTTTCCATAGTTTTCCTGTTTAAATATACTTTCCTGTTTAAATATACTTTTGGTTCTTGGAGGCTGGAATATGCTTCACACTCTACAGTTTGTTCAGCTTTCACAGATTTGTTTGAGTGTCTGAATGGCCTGGTGTTGTACGGCCACCAAGCTAGTGTGGAATGTGCAGTAGATGGGATCTCATGGTTTCTTTCTCTTTCTCTTTGCTGCTTCCTCAGGGCTCCATCAAATACCACATTGCCATATGAGCAGGTGCAGGAGAGGGGAGTCCCAGGGGTTTCTACTTGCTCATCAGGACTTGCAGGGAATTTGGATCTGTTTTGTATTGAGTGACTCGATTGTGCAGTATGTAGAAAGAAACATCCATTGATTTGATTACTGTGAGAATTTTTTTTTTAGTAGGGAAGAAATCACTTATCATTCTTCACGCCTTCTCAGTATTCTCTCTGTTACAGACTGAACTTTGCCTTTTTGCTGCTTCACCCTATCTGTAACTAGCATCATCCTTAGAAACTACTAAAGGTTTCAGTCTCCAAACCTCTTCATCTAGACATGCTCATAGGCAGGACTTGGATCTATCCAAGATCCGCACAGACCTGCCAATACTCTTCAGCTTCTGATAAGGGCATCATCCCAGGCTGGGCTTTGGGTTAACCTCTGAGAAATGGGTCTGAACTATTTTGCGAAATATCACCCAAAGCAAGAAGAACAAGGATGGTAATGTACACAGTCTGGGGTGGAAAGCTTAGTGTCATCATCGTGGTGACTGAATTTGCACCCAGGCCTCTTATCAGAGTCCTGCCTGTGAAATCAGAGGGCTCTCCAACCCTACCAGCATAACCAGATTCGAGGACATTTTGTGTTTGTCTGGATCAGGTCCTGAGCAAAAAGGTCTTATGTACATGTATAAACTCATGGAGATCATTCTTTTGAAGGTAGAAAACACACGATGCTGTACAAATGTGAAGTTTTATTGTGATTTTGAGTGGTTCTAGAAATAACAAAAGCAAATCTCTCTGATTTACTGTGGAAATGGAAAGGAGCAGAGTGTTAATGATTGGATACAAAAAATGTACACTGAAAGGCTAAAAGCCAAAAAAATGTGTAAGTAAATATGTTTAATGAGTACAGTTGTTGATAGCAAACACTGACTGTATATGACATATCTTGTACTTATAGAATACATCTATGTACACATTTATATAAGACTGAAAAGGCACTAGAGTTTCCCAAGTAAAACACAAGTAAATTAACAGTGTAAATCCAAATATTGAGGTTGGGGAATCTGGTTAGGGAGTTGTGCTGCAAGGGAAACTTTGAAAAAATCACATGGTAAGTTAGAAACGAGGTTCCCACTGAAAGCCAGGGAATTCAGAAGTCCAGCTCCCATTTGTATCTTCAAAATCTCCCTTAATATACTGATCAGATGCCAAATACTGTATGTAGTATGAGATTAATGAGTCTATAAAGGAATGTACAGTACTGCAGCAAACTACAAAACATTAAGCTTCTTATGAAGCTGAAGAGCTTACTATAAAATCTGGCACTCGTGTTCCTGCTATTCTTAAATTGTAGAAATAAATGGATTCTTAAAATACTGAGAATCTGAATACATTCCTGTGCAAGTAGTGCCCAAGAAATCTTGTAGTTACTGGTCGTGGAGGGTGCCATCAGAACAACGAATAAGGTAGGGTGGGCAAACCTAGTGGCCAACCTTTCATCTGCTTTTGCCAGAGTGACCTTTCCACTTTCATTTGATTGAAATGTTTATGGTTTTTTTTTAAAAAAAAAAAAGGGTTTTTTTAATCTAGTGAAAAAAGTAACAGGAAAATAACGTGATATGAAGGGAACTTGATAAAATGAAGCTTTGATAGTTTATGTAAGTGAAAAAAGTAGTAAAATCTTATGGATGGGTGTGTCTCTTAATGATTTTTAGCTTTTGTGATTTTACTGCCTTACCTGTGGAGTGTGGGCTTTGAGTGCGAGATGAGTGTAGGTAGTTTTAAGGTCATGATTTTAGCAGTTGTAAGAAATGTCGAGTATGTTTGCATGACATTTATTTACATCAGAAGTGAAAACAACAACCAGCAGTGTTGAAACAACTGCAATGTCTGTGTCACGTGCCTGATGGCAGTGGCAGAACAGGCAGGCCAGGGCAGATGTCATTTAAGAAGATTCACTCTCCTTTTGGAGTCACAACTGCTTTGGTCTGATACTCAGAGCAGCTCCACCTGTAAAAGGCAACAGCATCTGCTGTGCAGGGAATAATTCTGCAATTGTGGGCAAACTGCATCTGAAATTGAGCTGCTGTCTTATGGTGGAAGCTCTTTCTTACTTAATTCCAGAGTTTTTGGCATAGTATCTCTAATAACTCCAATACAGAATCCTTACTACTGCTTTGTCAGCTGTTGAGCACCTTTCTATTATGCTTTTCCTAAGAACAGATGAACTTGGCTTTTCCCACAAGCGAGTGCAATTACTGGTAGCTTTACAGGCTGCAACAGGTTCTCAGGCTGTACAGACTGGTAATGCTCAGACTACCTCAGAGGAGAGAGGCTTTTCCTGGAGTAGGTTGGAAGGTATTTTGTAGACACATGATTGTCGTCACTGGATCATTTTATAGAGAAATCTGTTTCCTCTCCCAGAAACTCAAGAGCAAAACTTCCAAGTGACCCAAATAAGCACATCCACGGACAGCTCCTGTGTTTCCCAGAGGATTTGGTTAGCACTGCAGAAGTCTGGCTTTTGTTCATCCCTTATTAAATGTGCATTCCAAGTCACATTTTAAAAAGTTAGTCAAAACAATTTGGAAGTATTTCCTTGGTTTAAATACAATCAAGACAAAGCACAAACCTGAAAGTATTCCTGCTTGGACCAGTCAGTGCAGTACTGCTAATGCAGCATGCATTAAGCTGTGGATATTTTGTGTTTGTAATTACCATTTCTGACCTCATCCTGCAAACATGCAAGTATTTGCATTTCTTGTATTTATTGGTATTGAACGTGGTAAGTCTGCTGAGTTGAGAGATGTATGCATGCACTCAGGTACTCAGAGAATTAGGATTTCAGGGGCACAAAATGGAGGATGCACCATATATAAGCAACTGGCAATTATAGTCACTTGTTAAAATAGTTTACAGTGGCCTGTGAGGCACAAGAAGGAACATAGCACAACTTCAAATAAGTATAAAATTTTAAATTGTATATCCTATATTTTGCTGACATGTGAAACTTGCACAATTATTTATGCCACAGATGAGTTGCCTCTAATAAAAAAAAATTAGATCTTGAAAAAAATCAATCTTCCTTCCAATTAAAACAACTCTCTATTTTCATTCTGTTAGCCTGTGAGACTGTACTTTCACGTAATGTCACAATGCTCTGTGACTACAGAAGTTATGAATATCTATGAAAAAATGGACCAGTATATCAAATTAAATAGAATGTATGCACCAGGGAATATTATCCTGGAGTACTTGTCGATGGCATGGGTGTCGATCCGCATGCTGACGTATCTCTGGTTTTTCCTCCTGCCCGAGCCCCTCTCAGACCCCAGTGCCAGCTGCACCATCATTCGGTCCTGTTTGTCTCCGTTCTCGGACATGTAGTGCCCCAGCTCGTTCACGTCCCCGTCGTTGTAGCTGCCGTCCATCATCATGGCCCGGGGCTGAGGTAGGCTGCACGCACAGGCGGGCTGTGGGCACAAACAGGTGCAGGGTGGGTTTGAGTTGTGTCCAGATATACACACATCCCTTTCCTCCTCACAAAAGCAGAGGAAGGGAAAGGCCAGGAAAATTCAGGCAGCTGGGACTCAAAAGGGAGAAAGAGAGGGTGGAGTTGATCAGCAGCTTTCTCTGCCTCTATTTTCATGTCTATTTTCAAGACACAGGCACAGTCAGGGAGAGAGCAGGGTTGTCTATGGAAAAGCTCATTTGGCTTATGCAGAGGTTTTCAGGGTGTAAATAAAGGTTGGACCTATACTTTGAGAAAATCAGAGAAGAGGACAGAGGGAACCCACAAGAAGGAATGTGTGAGGCTTGTCCCATTTGAAGAGAAGATTTTAGGCTGAAATTTTAGGTGTTTAATGTAATGTGGGCAAAAGGGGGAAATTGTGACCACTGTGTAAGTTAAGACTGGGTGTGGAGAAAGGTGGGGGTTATCTGCCATGTTGTCTGAAACCCAAAATGCAGCAGCCAACTAATTCTATTCACAGGTTCAGATCTTCAGTATAAAAAAGTATCTAAAGGTAAAATCGCCAAACCTATCCCATCTATACAGGCAGTGGAGGACTATATGTAGAGGGAGTTCGTGTCCTTAGACTCCAAAGAAAGAACAGAGAACTTGGGTGTGGATTGTTTGTGGCAAATCTTTATAACCTGGAATTACTTGCTGCTGTTGTTCTTACAAGCACTGCATTCTCCCACAGCAGCTGAGAGCAGCATACTGTAGTTGCGAAGTTTTGAATATTTCCAGACTTTTGCCAGGCCTTTTTCCAGGGGCATGAAGCTGTTTGGAGACAGAAAACCTCACCTTTTCCCGCAGTTTCCTCTCCTTCCTCTCTTGCACCGTTGTCAGGTAATTCACAGCTGCGTATTCCAACACCGAGAGGAAGACAAACACAAAACTGACCCACAGGTAAATGTCCACTGCTTTGATGTAGGAAACACGAGGCATGGAGGCATTCACCCCAGTGATGATCGTGGACATGGTCAGCACGGTGGTTATCCCTGGGAATACACCAGCAGAGAGACCATTTTCAAACCAGACTCTTCATCACAAATACAGCTGTTGTTACAATTTCCTGACATCTGAATGTACTTTGCAGAATTGTTTTTCTCATTTGGGCGATAGATTTCACTGCCTGAGGATGGTCCAGGCAGCCCTAATGTCTAACTGGGGTTTTCTTGTCTTTGTGGTGAGCACAGCCCTAACTCTGGTCTCAGGGTTGTGCTAGCCTGGTTGCTCACCACACCACCAGCCTCCCACCCCATGTCCAGGCTGCAGCACTTTGACCCCATGCTGGCTTCACTCCACTCCAGGCTCAGGACAGTCCTTGGAGGGATACAAGTACATGAATTTGAACTCAGTGGTCCTTATGGGTCCCTTCCAACTCAGGATATTCTACGACTCTACAAGTCAGAGTATCTCGGCTTCTAGTTCAACTCCTCCAGAGCAGGGACACAAGCAAAGCTGCTGCTTCCACCAGTTTCCCCTGTGTTTTCTATATGCTGGACTTCTCCTGGGAAGTCCTGCTTCATGGGAGGTCACAGAAGTCACCAGCCGACTCTCACACTTGGTCTGTGCCCTCACTGGAGCAAAAGCAAAGAATAATGGGGCTCCACATGGGAATGTTGCCCCATGTTACTCCATAGATGAGCACAACAGGCCCATCAGCAAGGGCAGGAGCCCCTGTAGTTCAGTGTTACCCTGGCTCTCAGGGAGGCTCTTCTGTGGCCCTCTTATTTCAGGGGCTAATTGTGTCACATTAGTGATCACTTTGAAAGTTGAATTTATGTATACAAGCACAAACGACTGATTCTACAGGAGTATCTAGGTGCTACAAAGCTGCTAAGGCAGTGCCTGTATCTTCTGAAAGGTCGTGGCTAAAACCCTTAAACTCCTTTTATTGTCTTAAGGCAATGGGTACTGTTTCTAAATTCAGACGTGGACAATTGCCCCATTGCCATATCTGTTATGCCTCTATATATCCTCCCCATTGAAGGATATGATTTTTAGAATAAATAAAATCCTGAGGTGTGTTGCCTAGAACAAGAGGAAGCAAGCTTGAGCTGAGAATCTGCAAAAACACAAACAGCACTTTGCTAAGGGCAAAGCATCCACTTTAGAAGATTTCTGACCATGTCATAGTTCTGCTTCCATGATGACTCCTCTGACATACACCTTCATCTGTTTGAAAGATGCTGCAGAAGGGGAAGCTGAATCCCTCACATTGCAGTGCGAACTCATTTAACACGTTAAATGGCATGGCTCAGCTGGCTGTGTTACCTCCACCCTCCCCCCTCTAGCAAAACTCAGTAAACTGAAATTTTGTCAGGGCTGCTGATACTGATTTTCACCTTCTCATTCACTGAAGTCTCTGAAGGATACTGAAAACCTTGGCTCTTTATGTGCCCTGTCTCTATTTACAGCAATAAAACCAGAGTGGGATCTTTGCTCTCTGATTTGTACCATGTGCCTCTAGGGCCTGTGTGAACAGGGAAAGCAATTCCCTTGGCACCACAGGGCAGATGGAGAGTTTGCACCAAGGGCAGTTCCCTGCCCATGGGAGGACACACGCCCTGTCCCTGGGAGAAATGGCCCTGGGAGAAATGTGTGACATAGCTGATTTCTGTGCCACAAGGCAACATGGGGGCAGTGCATAGCACAGGAGATTTCATTTTGGTGGTCAAGGCCGTGGTTGCAGCAATTGTCTCTTAGGTCTGCTGACCCCAAGATTGTTTTTACCTAGCGGTACTCTGGCAGGAACTGCTCGTCGATCGATCCAGAAGGACACCCAGGACAACATGACCATGAGGGTGGCAGGGAAGTAGGTTTGGAGCAAGAAGAAGAAGATGTGTCGACGTAAAGTGAAGTTTATGTAGAGGCGATTGTACCACCCTGTATGACAGAGAGAATGAAAACATCAAACCGTTTTCAGACAAGGTGATATTGCATCAGGAGAAAAGTGTCTCATTCTCTTTTAGAAAAACACAGTTAGTGAGTGCACATCATGGCAATTTACAGAAAAGACTCCTTACTGAACCAACTGTCAAAGTCAAAGCTTCTCTCAGGACGATATATTCAGGAGAACATAGCCTGTGCAATTGGAGAGTTTAAATAGTGTTAAGGCTATGTGTAATCTTGAAGAAGGATTGTCTTTCCAGACCACAGCTGTCAAGATACAAGTCTGTGGCAGGGACAGCCACCTTGGCATAGAAGAGCGACAGGTCTGATGGGCCACAGAGAGAACTCCCAATGGACAATCCTCCAAGACCAAGGTCAAGAAAGACAGTTTGCACCCCTTCTTCCCCCAGTCCACTCTGGCAGGCACTCTGGTACCCACCTGTGCTGCTGTAAAAGGCAAGCTTTGTGGTGGTGTGAAACTCCTGAATCAGAAACTGGGACAGTGATATCCTCTCGTCTGTTTTTAGGGAATCGTTCCCATTCTTCCAGTAGAGCATAAGGTCATCTTCAGTGTAGGCATCTAGGGGAGCAGAGCAAACTTCAGTATGGTGCACTGAGACAATTGGTATCACCTCCACATCCCAGGGTGGGCCCACACAGCCCTCCCAGCTACCTGAGAGCTCCTGGCTGAAAGGGTCAAATGCCCAAAATGCCAGCCACCTAGGTGGTGAGTATGGTTGTGGCAAGGAGTGGACTAGCTGATTGTCACAGCCCTCAGGCCTGATGCCTGGTACGTTTTGTAAAACCTTCTGTTTCTCACACACATAATATGTGTGTCAGGTAACCTACCACATCAGAACTTGAAAAACTATCCCTTATAAATCAGAAACAAAAAAAAAGGAGACTTAGAGGAAAGAGCCTGCTTGGGGTAATGGGGTGAATCTATCAATGGTCTGAGGCATGCAGGAGGGAAAACTCGTGGGCAAACTTTCTGCCTATGATGCAGACATGAATATTTCAGGTCTTGTTTTTTTAATTTGGAAATAATAGGAATGTTAATCCTCTCAGATGGGTTTAGTAGCAGCTCTTTACAGATAGGGAGAAAAAAATCACATGTAAATGTATTAAAACCAATTTAAGATTATAATTTCTTATTATAAGCTTAAGAAGAAGAAGAAAATAACTTGTAAAAAGCCAAAAGTTTAAAATGTTGTTGCATGAAATCTAGGCAAACCATATGTGCATCATACTTGGGACAAGGGGTATAAGCTGGGTTTGTCTCAAATAGGAGAAAGAAAAGTGAGAGGACAGTGATTAATGTCTCTGCCCCACTGTGGTTTCTGTACCACGGATGAGCAGACGCTGCACATGAAGGGCATAGGGCCATTTATCTCTGTGTTTGAGGGCAGCTGGATAAGCAGTTGCTATTGGAGACTGCTGACCTGCAGGCAAATGGCCCAGGTCCTTGTGGGGTGGGGTGGCAGCTTGGCTGGCACTCAGGGATACTGGCAAGATAGTGCTTACAGCCGGTTTTTGAAAACACTGTGTTGCTGCAAACAGCATCTAGTTCCAGTGAAAAAATATGGCCAAAGGGTTTTCTTAGTGTTGAAGTCTGCTGACTTTGGTTAGAGCTCCCACAAATGTAGCAGCAGTTTAATTATTGATATGATTAATTATTGGTATAATTAAATGCTGTTTGGGTGCCCATTGGGTGCCCTTGGCTCCCCAACATCTCCACTTTACTTACAGCTTTCAATCTCCAGGGAACATGTCTGTGTGTCCAGGGGAAAGCGACTAAAATCCATGTTGCACATTGCTGTTACTGTAACTCTAGGAATAACAAAAATCACTTAATTAAAAACTTGTCCTCTTGTATGACTAAAAAATAGTAAAGCTGTGAGTTCAGTCTTTTATTAAGTGACTACAGCCAGTACCAGTCAACTGAAAATAAATCCATTCAGCTAAAGCCATTTCACTTTAGTTAAAGCCATTTCACTTTAGTTAAAGCCATTTCACTTTAGTTAAAGCCATTTCTTCCTCTCAGCAACCTAGTGTTAGAAAACATGACTAGAAAGTTAGGCCACTACAAATTGCTACTAGATGACAAAAATATTGGAGAAGAAAATAATATTGGAGAGGACACTTTTCCCCCTGACAATCAGCAAATATATCTCTGCAGACGTCTGTCCTTTCAACAGATGCTTTTTTGCGATAAAATAATTTCCATTTATCAAAGCCATCCTAGTGCCATGAGGGATCCAAGCAATTTTCTCTGCACATCGTGAATTTCCAGCTGCTCGGTGAGAGCCCAGTGATCACACATGGGTATCAGCCACCAGAGGGCACAGGCAGTGCCTCGAGTTAAGGCTGGAGCTGGTATGCAACAGTGACCAGGGAATGCTCTGCCCCATCTATCAAAAGCTCTGGTCTCGCTATAGTCTGATGATCTCATTTTTAATAGCATAATTTTGTGTTTGAACTGGAAACATCCATAAATCTTGACGCGACTGGCTTTAACTCCAGGGAAGTAAATGAAAAGGATAATTCATAATGGGGAAAGAATTAATGAGTTACAGAAGGGCTAATGGTAGACAGATGTCTGTCACATAATGATAAAAACACAAAGCAGTCCCTTATGTTAGTAGTCCTGCACATGTGGGTTCTGTCTGATGTTGCTTTCCTATCTGGATTTAGACTTTGAGTGAAATTGCTTGGCTCAAATTTGTTGTTTAGATGCCTGTGAGGTCTACAAAGCTATCCAAGAAAAGAGAAAACAAAGTCTGGCAAAGAACTTTAAAAAGGCAGGCACCAAGGAAAAATATAATCTACAGGCAAAGGCATTCAGCAAAGGCAGACAGGCAGTAATGTCTCTTGGCTCTTAAGGAGAGACCAGCCTCTGTATTTCCCCAGCATTCATAAAGCACTGCAACCTGCAGTTGCTGCTGAATAAAATACTGACACTCTGCCAGTTTGCCATTGAAGACATCCATGACCATTTTGTACAGAGCAATTGTTTAAGCCCAGGACTGTGCATGGCAGGATCTGAGAAGTTTGGTGTTCTTCTGTTCGCACCTTCTTTAGATAATCATGAACGCTTGCAACACAGATACTTGATGGCATGCAGCTAAATGAAAGAGTATATAGGCATGCATGTTATAGCTGAATGTTATGTCATATTATTGTCCTTTTTTATTGTACTGACGACCTGAGCAAACTTTGCAAAGGCCTAAGGAACACCTGAACCTTGTCTAATACGCTGAGTGAAGAAAAAGCTTTGATAATGAGAAGGTAGACACTGTTCAGGCTGTGAATCCAGTGAACAGTAATATAAAAATATCAGAGAACAAAAGAATTATTGTCAAACTGATGCCCCCTAGGGAATCAAGAATTTCTTAGCTTGATTTACTTTCCTAGATTTATAAAGCACCTCGACAGGCTGAGAAGTTGATCTCCTTACTTTGTGACAGGCTCAGGTCCACCTCTGCCACTGCTAACATTCCCTAAAGACCTCCACAGCTTTCACAAGCAGCATATTCTGCAACTTTATCACTAGTTAAATCTATGAAGCTTGTTGAAACTGACCTCCTATCAGTCAGATTTTCCTTCTTTTTGTCCCTCAGAATGTGTCGTCTATCATCTGATGCTTTCTTTATCTCTCAGGTATTTTGTTATTTCATTGTTGTGGAGGTGATGACAACATTGTTGCATTAGAATATTGTACAGCAGTTTCCTCTCTAATAGGTTTTATGCATCATTTGGCAATACTTGTTTTCTAACTGGATGGAGCTGCAGCCAAGAAAAACAGAAGCACAGATTTTAGGTTTTTTGTGAGATAGACATATCATGCTGGATTTGTCTGGGATAGAGTTAATTTTTTTCACAGTATCTAGTGTGGGGATATGTTCTGGATTTTTGTTGAAAACACTGTTGATAATACAGGGATGTTTTTGTTATAGCTGAGCAGGGCTTGCACATCATCAGGGCCTTTTCTGCTTCTCACCCCACACCACCAGTGTGGGGGTGCACGGGGAGCTGGGAGGGGACACAACCAGGACAGCTGTGACCCCAACTGATGAAAAGGACATTCCACAACATATGGCATCATGCCGAGTATATGAAGTGGGGGAAAGAAGAAAGAAGGGGCAGAAGTGTGTGATGATGGCCTTTGTCTTCCCCAGCCATCGTTATGTGAGATAGAGCCCTGCTTTCCTAGGGATGGCTGAGCACCTGCCTGTCCATTGGAAGTGGAGAATGAACTCCTTGTTTTGCTTTCCCTGTGTGTGGGGGTTTTGCCTTACCTAGTAAGCTGCCTTTCTCTCAACCCACAAGTTTTTTTCACTTTTACCATTTCAATTCTCTATCTCACCAGGAGGGAGTGAGCCAGCAGCTACATGGGGCTTAGTTGCCAGCTGGTGTTAAATCACAAAACAGATGCTCCTCACGTAGCATCTTCAAGTATGAAAGTGTTACTTATTAAAGACAAAAAAAATCTTGGTTTAATAATGTTCAGACTTACATCAGCTGATTAAACAGTTGGAAAATAAGGGAGAAAGCCAGGCCTGGGATTGCCCCTCAGACTAGAGGACAAAACATTTACAAAAAATATCCCCTTCAAGGGGCTTTCAGGCATTTCACATAAAAAAAAAAGCAGGAAGAGCCGAAGTCAACTGTTAGGGTTGCTCTAGCCATTCATGAAAGTTACCAGGAGCTATATACCCTTGCTCTGAAGCTTGTCACTTCATGTGGAGAATGTTCCTTCTGTTTAGTTGCATATCATAAAGCTAAAGTTGTGCTCGGTACAATTTATGTTCTTTACAATTGCCTAAAAGAATAGAAATTGTGTGTTTTGCTGGGCTCAGAGGCTTGTTATATAATGAAGTGGATAACTATAGCTGCCCTGGACTTCTCTTATTTACCAGACATTGCCCTTTTACTTAAATTGTGCCCTGCCTCTTCAGCCTGCCCCACGGGGATTGCAGCCCCCCAGTCCCTGTTGAGCTGCCCCGAGAGACTGTCACATTTGACTGCAGCTTCCCAACAGGAACAGGGGCTAACTCTGCACACAAGGCAAAGGGGCAGTGGTGGAATCAGCAACATCGGCACAGAAATCTTCCTGCAACAGGCACTTAAATGAACTCGGGCAGGGACTCAGATGTCTGCGGGTCGTCAGCACATTCGGTCTTTTTTATGCTTTTTTTTGGTATGAAGTCATGCAAAAACACAATACAGGAATCAATTAAACTACTTTCTCACTGCACTAATGGCTTGCATTGACCAAATGCAGCTTTACCTGAGGCTATAAAGTACCTTCCCATCTGGCTGGACCCGCAGCATGACATTGTCTGTGGTGGTGTCGTGGATGAAGGAACGCTTGGAGTGAACAAAGAACATGTCGGGAACCCAGATCTTCTTCACCAGTCTGCCATCAAAGGTCATGCTTTGGTTGTTGGTGCTGGGGAAGGACAGCCTCTCATCCTTCCAGTAGTGCCTTAGATAAAGCGTCATGGTGAAGTCCTGTAACAAACAGGCTTGTGTCACAACTTAAACCTAATCAGCATAGTAGTGATTGCTTCTCTCTGGGACAAACTGTGGACTGGAAAGCACCGTTCCTGAAGGCACATCCACTCCCCAGCTACAAGGGACATGACTGACTGCAGCTTGTTTATTCCTCAGGTCAGACTTCTGGGGTTTAGAACTCAGAGGCCATCCAGGTGGCAAATCCACCTCTGAAATGCAAATGTTTTAGTGTCTGTGAGCCACT
This sequence comes from Oxyruncus cristatus, assembly GCA_013399855.1. Classification (NCBI taxonomy): domain Eukaryota; kingdom Metazoa; phylum Chordata; class Aves; order Passeriformes; family Cotingidae; genus Oxyruncus; species Oxyruncus cristatus. The sequence continues at coordinate 717,152 of VXAY01000696.1, read as the reverse complement.
CCAGGGGCAAAAATGAAGACATGTCAAGGCAGCAGTGGGTGTGGAGTGCTGCCGACCGCCTCATCCACCAACCACGAGATGCTGTGTTCCTGGAACAGGGAAGAAGCATTTGCTCCCTGCACTGCCATCTCTGCTGCTCCAGCAACTGCCTTACCCCAGGCAGCTGGAAGAATGTGCTGCAGTGGGAACTCTTCCTCCAGCCTTGACTTTAAAGTCTTTTTGACTCGATAATTGACCAAAATGCTTTGGGGTTTTTTTGCTCTTTCTCCCAATATTGTACTCTTAGGTCTGAGGCATGGTCATTGTCTTTGAGCTCTATTGTATTTGGAGTCATGCCCCAGGGTTTGCCTTTTCCCTTGTTTCAAAGGAAGCTGTCACATATCTGAAGATAAGATCACACAGTTGTTTATAAATGTGTTTTCTTTGAGTGTAGTGTAATATGTTGCCCATAAAGTGGGGGAAGTGTCTAAGTCTGAGCAGTCTGCCCTAGTGTTTGGAGTAGAGGAGGTCAGATGGGTTTGGAGTGAAGTTTTTTGATATTTGATTTTTTTTTTCCACAGCACTTTCCAAACATTTTGAAATATGGGGAGTCTTGCTGTCTTTTTTCAATAGAATTGATTTTTACTTGCAGCCTATGCAATTATTATTACACTAGAGGCCAATATGAATCTTGGAAATACTTTACATTGCATCCAGCTGAAGCTCCCAAAGCCACTGGCCATGTAATTTCTTCTTTTTCATTGGATTCATTCTCTAGCATTTGGCAACAACTTTTCCCTGTTTAATTTAAAGATGTTTGATCTGGGAAAGACTTAAATTTAAAAACATTTGATCTGGGAAATCTTTTACCTTGTCTTCTGCGTGTTAATGTGTCCTTTAAACAGCAATAAATTGACAGATATTTGTTCTTTAGTGAGAAGCTAATGCCTCACTTTTTTGCATAAATTTCCAATTATTGTTGCTGTGGAAAAATCTGGTATTGTCAGCTTTCATTAGGAAAGATTTATTAATACTAGTTTTAGGCTATTAAACTGGGAACCACAATATTTTATAACACATCATCTGAAAATCCCTCAAGCAACAACCATATATCTCCCATCTTCTTTTGATCCAGTTCTCAGCGACACTATTAACTCTTCCTGTTATGTTTGCAAATGAATTTCCAATTTTACTTCAAAGCTGAGTGACGATCTGTTTTTTCCTTCTTGTCGTCCTTCAACCAGATAATACAGCTGCCCCACACAACATGCAAAAGCTCTGTAATTTCAGGATCAGGATTTTTTTAATTAGTTAGGGGAAAAACCTGATTTGTGACATCCTGATGAAGTTTTATAACATCCTTCTATTATTTTACCACTTTCTTGTAAATAGTCAGAAAGTAACAGAAAAAAAAAGAAAAATTGATACAACTTCTCAGTCTTAAACTTAGTACAGAATAGATAACTGTCACTGATGTCTCTTCATTTAAAAAGCAAGCAATGATCTTGCAAAACACCATGGCTTTTTTTTCCTATAAAGCTGCATGAGTGGAAAAGAACTGATTCTGACAATATGAAGTCTTCATCATTATTTTGCAAACAGGCAAAACTGACCCTGAATGGGATTTTTTTAACCCAAGGCTATAAAGTTTTGCTGAGTGTTGCAGCATGATGATAGAGGAGCCGGGGCAGTATTCAAAACCCATGAGAACTAATCCAAAATCATGTTTGTTTAAAAAAAAAGAAAAGGTTTGTGGTTTGTGTTTTGTTTGGTTTGGGGTGTTGTTTTGTTAGGTTTCTTTTTACTTCAAAATTCTCAACACTAAGTTCTTTCCCTTTAATTTCAAGTCCCACAGCTTTTCAGGGGCTCTCCGGCCACCTTCACAAGCTTTCTCCTCAACCAGATGGGCTGGGCCCATCCCAGGAGAGGTGAAAGCTCAAAATCCCCATGGCTATCTGTCGGGGTGCCAAGAGCACCAGAGACTGGGTGCTCAACTGGAGGGGTCCCCGGTGCTGAGGAGAATGCTCACTCCCGATGTGTTGCAATCCTGCTGTAGCCAGCAAGTGATGGGATGACATCCCAGCCCACTCAAAAGCTGAAACAGCTGCAGTGAGAGGAGCCTGGTCTGCGACCAGTGTGGCTGCTGAGTGTCAGCTGTGCTGCTACACAGACATGTGCCTGGCTTAGGCATGGGAGGTCAGGTGCAGGCTCTTTAACTCTCTGTCTGTTAATTAGGAACACAGGGAACCTGGGGCTTTCCGAGAAACCTTCGGAGCTATTCAGTACATCTGTTGAAAGATCAAAACATTTTGAAAAGTATTCTGTATTGGGGAGTGATTTTTTTTCTCTTTCAAAGCAAAAGCTGAGCTCCTGAGAGACTCTGGGGATCATAGAATGGTTTGGATTGGAAAAGTGACCTTAAAGATCATCTGGTTCCAACTCCCCAGCCATAGACAGGGACATGTTCCACCAGATCAGGTTGCTCAAAGCCCCACGCAGCCTGGCCTTGAACACTACCAGGGATGGGGCATCCACAACTTCTCTGGGCAACCTGTTGCAGTGCCTCACTACCCTTTGAATAGATTTCTTCCTTATATCTGCTCAAAACCTACCCTTTTTCCATTTAAAGCCATTCCCCCTTGTCCTTGTGAGCTCTCTGGCCCCTGACCACCTCAGAACACGGCCAAAGTGAGACTGTATCTACAGTATATAAAAGTGCCTTAAAGCTAACACATTAATTTGTCTCTTCAGAGCTTTTAACCGTGTTATCATTTTTAAAGAAAACATAAAAACCCAAATCCTTTGAGACAGTCTTAGCAGTGTTGTATCATTTTGTCCTAGAGAAAAGAGTCAATTTCTTCCTTCTGCTTCAGGGGACATGAAATGGTAGCATGAGGTCAGTAGAAGTCATTGTCAGTGGATTCAGATAAAGCCTGAATTTGCCTCCTGGAGGCTGTGGAATGTTTGTCCTTGCAGGTGTTCAAACCCCACGGACACAAACCCAGGTAGCCTGCTGTAGCTGGCCCTGCTCTCAGCACAGGTTTGGTCTCCAGAGGTCCCATCTCTGACTCTTACCATGTCCACCTCAGAAATGCTGTCCAGACTTTCAACTTGGACATCCACCCCAACAGGAATTGCAGGGCCTGAGGAGAAAGAAATTAAAAGTCGACAAAGTACACACCTAGTGAGACAAGTAATCTCCTGGCTTTAGTATCTTAGAGATAGAAATACATGCTCGGTCTGAAATAGAAACAATAGTAAACAAATTGAAATTAAAAACCATTGGAATTAATAATAAAAGCCCCTAATAACAACTAAAGTCAGTGATGAGACTGACCTATTAATGACTTCTTATTGTGTCATCCTACATGTGTGCCTTCAAAATTTAAAAGCAACTTCAATTGCTTTTATCTCTAGTGCTTGGGTCCAGGACTGGCCAGACAGGTGCCTGGTGGAGCATCCATTCTGAGGGAAAGCAGTGACAGCACGACTAAGGAAATGTGTGAGAGTTACTCCAATTTTTTCCCTCACTTCTTCCCCCGCTGTAGGCTAATACATCCGTGAGAGGTACTCTGTGTATTTGACTCCGTGCTCAGCTGTGGAAAAGACAGGGTGACAGGAGAGGATGGATTGCAAAACGCAGGCATGTGCCACTGAGCCTGGGGTTCCCAAGGGGAAGGATCCAACTGTGACCCCCCGTAAGAGGGATTTTGATCTTTTTTCCCTCCTCAAGGCTTTGACTAGTCCCTCCTATACCTCTGGCAATTACAGTAGAGGAGAGCTGTCAAGACAAATAATGCGCCCATTAGCAAACTGCTATGAAACTGAAACGTTTTTAAATTAATTGAACATGCTGGCATTTGGTATATTGAGCATTTAGCAATAAAATCTTCTTTCATCAGAGTATATAATGGTATCCTGGATTTGAATGACCATCTGTCAGCCAGAAAGGGTAGATAAATTACAACATTCTCTAATCCGATGGGCTGAAAGAAAACGTGTTCTCCTTCATCCATTTCCCTGAAAGCTTAGGTTGGCCTCACACATAGCCACGAAACTGTGAGCAAGCATTAACACAGGGGAGTCAAAACGTTTTCTTTTGGGTTTTAAATGAAATGGCCACTCAATAGGTGTGGTACATCATTTGATTATGTGCACACATCACGCATTTCTGCATCATCCAGAAATAAACATGAGGTGTATTTGCAGATTTTTGTCAGAGAAAAGTGTCAGTCCTGAACACTAGGAATATTATGTTGCCTGTATTCACATTTCCATGACTTTGACTATGGTTTTTGCTCATCCAGAAGGCTATCTCTCTGCACCCTTTCCCCCTGAGCGTATCATGAATTCATAACCCAAAATAACAGAAATTAGAGGCAGAAAAGGCTCTGCTTGCCAATTTGCTTCTTAACCTCAGTACATGTTACAGTACAAAGAAGTGACAGTGTGAAACAGGAGCAGCGACAAATGTGCACGTTTCATACCTCCAAAACCTGGTCTCATGCTGAAGTCATGGTCGTCTATTCGCAGCAGCTGCTCTGACTTCGTCAGGGGAGACTTGGTGATGTCAGGGCTTCGTTTTAAGATTGGGCTACCGGGAGGAGAGAAGCACAGCTATGAGCCCTGAGTAGTGCCTGCGAGAAGTGTGCGCTCGTTTCACTGCATTACCACTTAGAACATCTAGAACATTTACTCCTTAGACCACGACAGTGCGATTGCTTGCAGTGGTTGGCAGTGTGTCATTAAACAGTGATTCCTGCACTCAGCACACAGCTTAGGCACCTGTGTGAATTCTGGCACTGAGAAAACATCCGTTTGGTGACTTTTTGTCTGTAAAATTATCTCTGCCTGCAGCAGTTTGGGGACAGTCATTCAAAAGTGTGGGCTGGAGGAACAGTATGTATGGATAAGTGGGGAAACAGAAATGGCGGGGGAGGCATTGCTGACATGTAATGGAGTGTGAGGCTAGGAATTAGGGAAACAATATATCAAATAAGCTACTGGCTGCTGCCCAGGAACAAAATGGAGACAGTCTGGGAACCAGGCCAGGAGGCAGGCCATCCCGTAACTTGGAATAAAATGATTAGCTCCTGCCCTAGATTTCTATCAAGGATAAAAAGGAGCATTAAAGACCTGGGAGGTCTCTGAGCATTAAAGAGCCTGGGGGGGGGTCATTCCAGAGGCTGTTGGAGTTGCACCAAATGCCGGACAGAGGATGCTCTGTTCCCCCTCCACATCCAAGGCGCAAACTGCTGTTCAGCGCTCCAGTGCTTTGGCTGGGATGACGGTGGCAGCAGCTCCTTGGTTGCTCCCTTGTGTAGGCAAAGCCTTTGCTGGCCTCAGAGCCAGCTGCACACCAGGTGCTCGGGTGGCAGGAGGGCTCAAAAACAGGAGGAGAGGTTTTGCTGGTTCTTGATTTTAGAAAAGATGGCACACTCAGAGGGGCACTTGTCTGAATATTCACAAGACAAGTAAGGAATAGATTAAAGGAAAGCAAGTCAACAGAGAAACTTGATGGAGAATATATTCCTAAGAGAAAGGAATTTTATATTCCTTCTCCTAAATGAGACTGTTTAGCCATGCTGTAACTCATGGGCAGTTGTACCACAAGAAGCCAACACAACAATCTCCTAACAGAGGCCAGCAGTGTTATCAGTGACTCCTCTCTCAAACCCTCTCTCAGAGCTTTATCTGTGAAACATCTTAGAAAGATTCTTAGTCTCAGTTCCATAATTTCTAGGAGAGGTGAGTTGTCTACCTCCACCAGTGACTTCTTCTAGTCATGATCATCCCTCAGGCATTTTAAAATGTGGACCCTACTCCTTCTTTAGATTTAATTCAGACTCTGAAAGACTTGTGAGTGTACATTGGGAAAGGTTTATGCCTCTCTGAGAGGGGGAAACAAAGTTAGCAGGCCAATGACGAAGCCAACATTTGTGAGCAGGTTTGACTGTGCTCAGAAAGGTGCTTTCTCCCTGGCAGTGGCAGTGGGAAGGACGAGTGGAGAGCCTGTGGAGTGGGCTTGGCTCTGCAGAATGGATTCTTGTGCCCGCTCACACAGCATGGGCAACACAAACTGCGTATCAGTGCCACACGAAGCCCAAAGGGACGTGGCAAATGGCTGTAGCATCACACCTCAGGGTGTCAGGCAACAGGACTTTCTCTGGGGCCTGCTGGATCCTACTAATGGCATGACTTCTACCTAAAGACAACTGGTATGTTCAAGTGGTGCCCCCTTCCCCAGCCTAGCCATGAGGATGTGGCTGGCAGGGCTGGGCCAGCAGCAGCCACCCAAGGTTTTGCTTACCTGCCTTGCTTGTGCGCCTCGCCGTGGGCTTCCCGTCTCTGCCGCTGCGGCCGGCTGCACACAAACAACAGGGAAAGGGAAAGCTGAGACAGGTGGACATGGACAGGCAGGTGACGATGTCAGCAGGGAAGCACCAGATCCCTGCAGCATTACCTTCTGGGACAGGCATGAAATGGCACTTACCTTTTTTTTTAACCTTTTCACCAGAGGCCAGTGCCAGACTGGGCACAGCGGAGGGTGGGAATGTGGGCATGCTGGAAGCTTGCAGCTGGGACAGGGCAAAAGGAGAGGACTGATGATTTTCGTAAGGTGGGATGCCCCTGCTTTTGACTGCTTGGAAAAGGACCCAGGCAGGCACACCTCCCACCTCCCCAGCCTTGGCTGGCGTTGTCATCAGTGAGAGGTCGTGCTTCCCAAGGGCCTCTGCCAGCAGGGGTACAGCTATTACAGATACGCACCAGAGGCAGCCGGGTATGTTCATGAGAAGAAAATCTTTCCAAAGTATTCCATAGGGAAAAAAAAGTAAAAAACTGTGAAAATATTTGTTTCACCACCTGAGCACCATCATCCCTTTGGTGAGCGGTGGAGGAATCTCAGGCCTTGCAGGGCAGGTCCTCCCTGGCCTGGAAATACTCTGAAAGCCAGTAGTATTGGAGGAAGGTTCATCCTTCTGCTGCCACAGACAAGCAGACAGCCAGGCTAGGGGTGGGCATGCAGGGCTGTGTCACTGACTTACCCTGAAGTAAAGCATTGGCTGAGTGGGATAATTTTTTCCAGAATCTGCTCTATGATTCCCAGAGGAAGGCTGGGAATAAGCCCACAAGCAGACCACTGTCTGGGAGAGCCTTGGACCATGCAATACCATTTCCATTACAGAGAGTAGCTTCTTTGGCACTGCTTGGACCTGGGCAACACACAGAAAAACACCTGCAAATGCAAAATGCACTTTCTGGAGTCTTCTGCCTTGGGCTGCTGCTGCTATGTCTCACTACTGCCTGTGTCTCATCTGCTGGCTATCAGGAAGTAATTTCTCATGTTTTGGGCATAAGCAGATTCTGGCAACAAGCTGACCGATTTACATGACTTTAAAGTGCCCTAGTAAACTCTTGGCTGTTCAGGAGTAATTTTGGTATTCAAACAGGCCATGTTCTTGCAATTTCTGATTTTCATTTCCTTTATGTAGAGCTTATCTAATGCTTCGTGATGGTCCTGGCCCTATTCTGCCTGTCGAGGGAGCCTTCAAGACATGGCCATCAGGGTTCGTGGCCAAATCCTCCCCATCCTCAGTGCTCAGCAACCCTGGGTGGTTCCTTTTATTTCCTTCAGGTATTTCTCACCACCTCTAAACTGAACTTTATTTCCTTGTCAAAAACAAGCATAAAATGTCCACTGTACTCCAGCCACTGCAGAGTACTGTGTTCATTTGAGCTTTGGTTCAGGTAGTTCACTTCTTTTTACCAGTCCCGTTCCCCTTGTCACAGCTCTGGGGTTACAGTACTCTCCCACTTTCCTGCCTCCTCTCGTGGCAGCAAAACATTTTTACCTGTTCCCCAGTTACTGCAGTTTGAAGTCCCATTTCTTTCTACTCAATAAATAGCTTTTCTGGTCTGGTTCCTGGGGAACGAGACTTAGCCTCTGCTGGCTAAGTGATCAATGACAGCTCCATCATCAGCCCCCATTACCCTGACCATTTGGGCTGTGAATCAATGGAAAGCTGCCCTGACTTCCCCTCACATGTCTGCTGTCCCTGGGTGTTTGTGGTAGGCATCGTCATTTGGGAGATTCAGGCCAGGCATTGCTCACAGATTGCTCAGCACAACTCTTTGCCACTGTGGCTGTGCACTGTGACAGTGTTGGTCTTGCCTTCGCTGGGGTGACAGGATGTCTTTAAAACTAAACAATAACTCCTGAGGTAAAATATACAGAATAATGAACAATTTTTTTCTGAATGTCAGTATTTATCTCCTACCTGTTACAGTGCCAAAGGGTGTTTCATGTCTCATGAAGATCACAGAGACACTTTGTGAAAAAAGCAGCAACTGGAGCAGGGCGGCGTTTATTCACAGTGCTCCCTGAGCATTGCTAGAGTAGCTCTCGGGCTGCCCTTGGCTGCTGGGGTGATACAAGCTCTTCAAAGTCATTGTACTCCCCCAGATCTACCCACTGCTTCAAGGGATCTTGAGATGCCTCTGCCTCAAAGGCTGAGTCTTGCTGGGGCTGGGAGACAACGAGGCAACTGAAGTTTAGGAGAGCTAGGGAAAAAAATCCAGCAAACCCAGATTTTGATCACTATTGTTACAGACACAAGGCAAAAAGAAGTTATTCTTATTTGCATTTTAAAGCACGAGATTTCCTATGGCTCTTATAGTGACTCCAACACAGCAAAAAGGGTTGCAAGGCTAGGGATAACAACGTCTGGTTTTCAGAAGAAACAGTCCAACCATGACATCTGAAGGTCCCAGCAGGCATTTCCAAATGCCCAGCTTCACAGGATTTGTGCCAGAGGAGCATCATGTCCACACTTGCAGTGTGTGCCAGAAACCCCACAGTATCCTTCAACTTTGAAATAAGAGCTTTTGGAAGCAACCAAAACAAATGTGAGACAAGTCATTGTAGCATTTTACTTTGTAATTACTTATGCAGCACACATTTCCTACCTATAAATCATACTCTCTTTTCTCTATGGGAGGCAATATACCTGTAGTAGACAGTGACCTATTTTACACTCTTAGTGGGATAATCTAATCAGGTTTTGAGAACATTTCTTCCTTGAGGAGTTAAATCAAGATACAGTTTCAGTTCAGGAAAAAGCAAGACCAATGTATTTTCCTTGAGAGTAAAGTGAAAGTTGCTGAAGTAATGCAGCCAGATTCACTCAGCCTTTCCTGGGTTCAAGGGCTGACATCCTTGAGGAACAGTGCTGGTGGGTTTGGCAGACTGGGCTAACAGTTATTATCATCGGATTTTATTAAAATCCAGGACAGTCTGCTCTCTCCCTCCCTTTTGGTGTTCTTAGGTCTGCATGAAGGATAGCAGAGCAGATTCTGTCTCAGGAAATATTGTTGAGATGTGGCTGTTGCATAAGCTTTGTCCCTTCATTTACTTGTGTCATTAGCAATATTTTGGCAGGGGGCTGTAGCTGCAACTCGATCCTACACTGAGCAGAGGTGCCTGCCACCCCAGAAAGCCTGGCAGCCAGCAGCTGGGGCTGAAACTCTCAGGGGGTCCATTTCCTTTCTGCTTATCTCAAGCTTGGGAGAGCCACCACCCCTTCTGTGGTACAGAGACTGTGGAATCCCCATCACCACCCTCTGAGACCACCACATGCTTAATTTCGTCAGCTCTGTAGCTCACTCTGTGCTGCGGTGCAGCTGATCTGCAGCCTCTCCTACCATTGACACAAAGCAACAGGGAGGGTGGAGCTTGCTGAGCTAGATTTCAGCAGGACTTTTAACTGGAAAGTAATGAAAGTGATGAAAACTCCCTCCTCCCTTTCATCTGTGCCATGGTGCTTAGCTCTGGGCTCCCCATCTCCAGGTGGACAGGGGTGGAAAGCTTGTATGGTACCTCCTGTCCTGCAAACTGCTGTGCTTCACAGCCCACATGCCATGCTGAGTAGGGCAATGCCAGGAACCATGTCATCCTTGGTTTTCCCATCAGATTATGTCTGGGCAAGGCAGGAGAGGGCAGTGGAGGAAGCACAAGTCCCTGCAGGGGACGAAGTCTTGGCGGGGAGGACTTGGGATTGACGAAAGTGTATTGGCACTAATACAGAGCTGTGAGAAGCTTAAAGGTCTTATTAAATACCTATGCCTACATATTTGACTAGGTTTTTTTTCTCCCTCTGTTTTATGAGCAGTTAGTGGCATGGGTTCATACCACATCAGCATCATGTTAAAGGCAGGAACCAGGCGGGAGATGCCTTGACTTCACAAATTAATTGGGAAGACCTTCTCTACAAGCAGGAGATGGTGATGGGCAGCTGGTGCTGCAGGTCCAGGTGATGACTGAGAAGCAGTCCAGAGCCCAGAGAAGTGCTTTTCAGGAGGAGGAAAAGTGAGGTAGCTAAATGGGAAGACAAACCACCCAGCATCTGAGGGAGGAATGCCATGGGAGGAAGCTGCTTTTACCCAGTGAAATGCATCAGACACGATCCACTGTGTTACACATTAATTCCCAGGGATGATGTAAGACAGAAACCCACTAATTTGTACTCGAATTGAGAGTCTTACAAAGTTGTGAGCTGTGTCACAAAATGTATTTTATTTTGGCATTTGTCAAACCCTTGTTTGTTTGGAACTATGTTGGGTCATATGTCCTTATGATTAATAGGTTTAAAGACGGTGAAGAAAGATGACTTATTTGTATTACAGGTTGTTAAAATTATGAAAAGGAATTGGAAAATAACACTATTTTTGATGTTTACATCACAAAGTCTGAGAAGTAATGGTATTTGGAGCTCTTCTACCATCTTTTTGAGTGATAAAGAAAATTCAGTGACAAAACCATTTTAATCCATTATTACTTGAATATTGGTCAGTCCTAGAATGCAAAATATGCATAGACAGGAGACATATATACACCCTTTAAATTTTGCACTTCTTTTGTTTGTCTGGACATAAACACTGGAAAAAGGAAAAAATGAAACAAACCTACACCTATTGGTTATTCACAGAAATGTCACGCCACCTGAGGTGTCTTGGCACGGTGCCTGATGTTGCAAAAATGGAAGTGCCCCTCTATGGAAGGAATTGCATCCAGTGAGTGGGTGTTTGTTGGGGTTTTTTGTTATGTATGTTGAAAGGAAGGGTTGGAGGAAGCAGAAGGAGAATGACTGAGGGCGATCCTGCCAGCCGAGGAGGAGGCAGGCATCGTTCCAGGGCTCAGTTAAGCAAGAAAGGGAAATGGAGGAAGGGAAGGGGAGAACAAATGGGGCAATGCAGAATGTGCTGAAAGGTTTCATGTCTACCCCAGTCTTTGAAGAAAAGTTGACTTGCAAACAGATATCAGCACAGTGCAGATCAGGGAAGGAAGCTGGAGTTTTGACATTTCAAAATAAATTGTGACAGACTCCAGTGATCCGTTTGTCTGCCCCTCCCCTAGGGAATAATGAGATTATAAAGATCACTCAATGTGAATCTTTGCGATAATTGACGTCAATCCAGCCTAACATCCTGTCTGACGGTGTAACTGGCTGCCTTAGTGTAAGCAGGACGAAAAGTAGATTTGAGTGAGGTTTTTAACATTTCATTACTAAACAGGGGAAGCATGGCTGAGATGAAACTGTGACTTCGAACATGGTTGAAAGACCGCGGTTAAAGTAACTGCCATTAGTTTGCTGTTGAGGGACATTAAATAACAGCTCACAGATATGCTAGTCAATATGCTAGTCAAATGAAAATAGTCAATATTTTCAATAATAATGCAGATAGGAGAACTATAAAACTTGTGCACGATGGCATGCTTGAAAGAGAAACAGGCATTTGGGGATCTAGGAATCCGAAATTCAAAGCAGCCTCAGCATGTTGGGGAAAAGGTCTGATGTTGATAAGATGAATTTCAGTAAAAAAGAACGCAAAGAACTGCATGGAATACAGAGAAATAATTGTACAGATTATGAATGGGGAATAACTCACTAAAAAATTACAAATTTGTAACAATTCATTTCTGCTGTTGAGGCAAGGTTAAGAAATACTCATATTGACACCAGACCAGAGATAAAGTAAATGGACTGAACAGTTACAAGTCACCAGGCTTTTACCCAGAAGAAAGCCAAGTAAGAAACTAACGAACCAGCATTTAAATTGTCCTTGGTGTCACAGGAGAGGAAGGTGACTCTGAGAAGCTACACTGAACAAATTAGCTGCAAAGATAGTAAAAACCACCAATATTGGACACCAGATAAATGCAGTTTATATTGAACAAGAGCAAGAGGCAGTTTGACTTTTCTTTAAAGGATGTTATGCACTACAGAATCACAGAATCGTTAAGACCGGAAAAGACCTTTAAAATCAAGTCCAACTGTCAACCTAGCACCACCAACATGTTTACCAATAAACCATGTCCTCAACTGCCATATCCACATGCTTTTTTAACACTTCCAGGGCTGCTGACTCCACCACTTCCCTGGGTAGACTGTTCCAATGCTTTGTAACCCTTTCTGTGGGATTTTTTTTTCCCATTGTATCTAATCTAAACCTCTCCTGGCACAATTTGAGGCCATTTTCTCTTGTCTTGTCACTTGCTACCTGAGAGAAGAGATTGACAACACCTCACCACAACCTCCCTTTAGGTAGTTGTAGTAAATACAACAGCCTTCTCTAAAAAGCTAATGACCGTGTAGACAAGGGTGAGCAAGGTGATACACTGTACCTCAAATTCCAAAAGAGTGTTGACAGGTCCTTCTTGTAAAGCTCCCCAAATGTGAATAGTTACAAAACAAGAAACTGAGGAATAATGGAGAGCTTTCACCGTGAATAAAGTTTTTCAGTGTAGTCCCATGAAACCTATGATAGGATCACTAGTGTTCAACAGTTTTATAAATTATTTTGGATAAAAGAATAATTACTTTAACCAGTATTTACTGAGGATATGTAACTGTTCAAGGTAGCTAAAATCAGAACTATGGATAGGGAGTTGCAGCAGAACCTCACGATGCCAAGTGATTTTAGAAAAATTCTGGGTTAGTAAATTCAGAAAAGTGTACATTGTTTTCTGTTGTGCTTTCAGAAACAATGTTAAGATGCTGATGGCCTCCAAACCAACTGTTGCTACTGAGGAAGGAGGTCTCAGTATCATTGTTATATTTCTCAGTAAACATCAGCTTAATGCTGCACACTGTTCAAGAGGAGAAACAGGAGCTTAGGCATTATTGGGAATGGGGGAGCAAAACAAAGCATTTCAATGCTGCTAGTAACACCGAGGCATGTCTACATCTCACATATCCAATGTCCAAGGCTGGAAAAAACAGCCCAGTGAGAGAAGAGAGCTTGGAGGTGGGGAGGTCTTCGAGGCAGCCTGAGCAGGGCTTTCTTAAGTGGGAAAGGAAACAATGGCCAAGTCATACAGTGCAAGGATTATATCACGATTTTATAAAATCAGGAGAAGGTGAACAGGAATCTGTTTCTCAAGACGTTCCACAACACATACCAAAGAGGAGAAAGTTGAAACAAAGTACACAAACACAGCATGTTTTCACTCATTCTCACCAAAAGCTGTAAGTGCTAAAAACACAAGTGAGTCTGGAAGGCGATTGAGCATTTTATAGAAGAGATACAATCACCATTTTAGATATAAAACCAACAGTGGAATGCTAAAATCAAATTATATTCACTCAAACTGCCTTGCAGCGTCTTTGGGTTGGGCTGCACACAGGATTTTAAAGCCTGTTATGTCTTCTCACACCAGATCATAAAACACGTTGCAGGAATGGTGGGCCAGAAGACAGGGCTGACCTGCTGATTCTGAGCAAGTTACATGGTGGCAATGTTGACCCAAGATTTTATCGTTGGTGTCCCAGTAAAGTTGCACAGCACATGGGTTTATGAACACAGCTTCGGAAGTACCAGTAGAGACTATGCTTTGCCATGAATACCCTGAAGAAAAGTAGGAGGCTATGTGAAGCATAGACCCAAAGTAAGTTCTAGAAGGGATAAAAGGAACCTGGTGATAATGATGAAAGTAGAAAATATAATTTTCAAAGCATCATCATTTGCAATGATAAGCAGAGAGAGGACAGTTTTGGCTGGGCCAAGAAAAGTTGTCATGCAGGAATGAAGTTACTTGAAAGAACAACAGGGGTGAAAAGGCAAATGAGAGAAATAGCAACACAATAATAAACAATAAGTTAATGTATAACAGGATAAAGAAAAGGAGCATTGTTGGACAGAAAAAAAGGTTTTGAAGGAAGACACAAAGTAATGTGAAGTTAAAAATAACAGGATGAAACTTGGCAGAGATGTGTGACAAGGGTGAGAGATGTGGCTAGGGGCAGATAATGAGGCAGGTGAAGTTGTGGGACAAAAAAAAAAAAAAAGAAAAGAAGAAACAGCTAATTGGAGAAGAGGAGAAACCTTGAATGAGGAAAAGAAAAGGAGTGAAGGAGATGAAGGTTAAAGGAGGAAAGGGAAAGGCAGATTACCAATGGGAAAGATGGAGATACCAGTTGCGTTGGCCTGAAGCCCACAGTGGGCCTCTTGTTGCTCTCCTGGGACCCAGCACTGCTGGAACAAATGGTGTCCAGCCACAATGCAAGCTGCTGATCTCAGAAAGCAGTGCCTTGGGGGCCACAGGTGGTCGGTGCTCACTGGATCTGGTTCAATAATGGTAACATGCCTCCACAGGCAATGCTTTCAATAGGCATTTCACAGGCTTACTGTGCTCTACCAAGATCTGGTCTTGCATTAGTAAAATTTATTCATGCAAAGGAATGGTATCAGGATCAATCCTGAACCTACAAAAGGAAACTCTAAGACAAGAGAGTAGCATAAGGATTGCTGGGAAGTAAAGGAAGAAATCCTGTTAGGGATGAATTTATAAGGCCAGACAAAGCATTAGGAGCGCAAGAAGGTAGGAACTGCCCTACATATAAGGGACACCCTCAGTGAAGGTAACAGGGTAGCCACGTGTGATTTACAGACCACAGACAGCTCGCACCCAGTGTGGCCAGGGTACAGAGGAGATGGCAACAGGGAAGTCCTATCCAAATTCAAGAAAGGCAAGAGAAGGTAACTTTACTGTGGTAAATGTTTATTATGATGCAGGGTGGCTCATATCACTTAAGAAGAGTGTCACTAATTGTAATAACATCTGAAAATGTCATAAAGAGAAAGATCTTTTGTCATGAGAGAGACAGTATGATAACAAGCCCAAGGCTTGTTGTAGAGGATGTCATTCAACTCCAGCAAAAGATAGCTCTTACTGGCAGAAACGCGGTCAGGGCACTCTGAAGGAGCAAAAAATGAGTTACTGTTTGAAGGCCAGAGTGAAGTAAAATGGTTGCAACACAGCCGAGGAGTGGTAGGGATATGACTAAAAACATGAAGTCAGTCTCTTAGCTAAGATTAAACAAATATGTTCCTTAGATCTTATACAGTGAAATTTCGTCTGCTGAGAGCTGTTTGTCTGAAAGGTGCTTTTAATGCTGTCCAGGGAGATTTTAATGTTAAAAGACATTTTTTTCCCCCCAGCAGTTAGTTTCTGGCAGAACAATGTGGCTCAGCTCCAGGCCAGTTCTTTTCCTATCACTCATCCTCTCTAGCAGATTCTGCAAGTCTAATTAGCAACACAGGCTTTGGCCCTTTTTTTGGCACAACGATGTTGTGACTTTTAGTGAGCCTTTGCATCATTCTAGTGACCCCCCCTGCAGCCTGGTGGCTTTCCAAGAGCCTGAGCAGTTGGGAAAACAGCAGACAGCCCTTTTGCCAGTGCTCCGGATCTCAACTCCTTCCTGTAGGAGTTTTGGCACTTTGGATTTAACAGGAGTAAACAGCCTGGCAAACACTGCAGGATTTGCACATGGCTGACTGCAAACTGCGAACAGGTCTGCAAGGTGAGAAAGCTTTTATTTTTATATTGCTGCTCTTTGAAGTGAAATTCCTTTGAAGTGATTTGTCCTGGAGATTAGCAAAAATAAGTAGTTGAGTCCTTGACTGGCACACAGACATTTTTATAGTGAATTACAATATTGGAGGGCTCTGCAGTAAGTCCCATGCAATAAAGCTATCCACCATGCTGCTTTCACTGTGACTTTGAACTAGACTGGTTTGCCATTTTCTTTTCACACTCTGCACTTTGTCCAAAGCCTCAGCAGCTTTATTTGAGGACATATTTGTGACCTTTTTCAATATACCTGTCATATTCCTGTCATGCAAACCCAATCCCCATAAGACCGTGGTGCATGCGTGAACTCTCATGGGGGAAACCATGCCTGTCTGCTCACACTTTTTTAGGGCTCTTTTATCTCATGATAGAATGGCTGCCTTGGGGTACCTGCCAGAAATTGTGACAGAGGTGTCTGACCCTGTGGGGCCTCATTTGTCCCATCCACCATATCAGCAAGAATGCAGAGACAAAGTGAATGTGGGCTCAGCTGGATATGAGCAGGTAAAAGACAAGCCCTGGGGCTGAAAACTGCACATCCAAAGGCAAGTTTTAATTTGAAAGCAGAGTTCAAAGCAAACGAGTCTCCTTGGAAGAAACTAATACAGAATCCAAAGAAACAAGTGAAAAACCTATGTAAGTCCTCTATCAGTTGTGCCATGAGAATCAGGAGTAAAGCTGGACATGTTTTTCAGGGACAGCAGGATGCTGGCAGCACACCCAATGTGGCAGGTCTCTACAACAGGTGCCTATGCCACCTGCCAACACTGGTGGCTGAGACTGGACCCTGGCAGTGGGGCATATGGATGCTCTTGTGGCCCTTCTGGAGGACCCTCTGGGAGAGCATGAGTGCAAATCAAGCCATCCTGAGCATCCTGTAGTAGTGTGGAGCCAGCCTTTTCCACTTCAAATTGATTTCCCCATCAATCTCCGCTGAGGCCTGTGGCTCTCTCAGAAGGTAAAGGCTGCAGTGAAGGAATGGAATTCCATCCTGGTCCAAGAGGTAACAGCATTCAGAGAGGAGTAACAAGGTCAATTATTCAAATTTCTCCTTCTGCATAATGGCTATTCAGGGCTAAGTGTTGAAGGGAGGGGAAACAGAGTCAAACCCAAAATGTTCAGGAGCAATGTTGTCTGCAAGCTTTTTCTGGTGTTATATAGCATCCCTCCTTGATGTGTTTTGAAACCAGGATCTAACTCTATAAATTATGGGGTTTGTGCATGATTCATACAGAAGGTTTTGTTGTTTGTGCTTAGCAGGAAACTAGATGGATGATCATAATCATCCTTTTTTAACCTTACAAATTATAAGGCTGTTGAAACCATGGGTCTTTTGCAGCCTATCCCATCACAGGGCAAAGTGAGCACTGGGCACCACACCACTGATGGACAGCTACAACCACAGGCCATCTTTGTTTCTCTCTCCCTATCAGCCCTCCTCAACATCACTAGTGCTTGATTGAGGGAGAAATAGGCCAGAAATCACCTCCCAGGCCAGCATGGGCATGCTGGGAGGGCAGTGGAGCCAGCTTCCCAGAGCCACAACACCTCAGGGCTTTCTGATGGGCTTTTCCTGGCACGATTACAACTTACATATAAAGTACGAGTGAAGAGGCAGTTCTTACATTAACCAAATAGTTACTTCCTTTCTATTTTCACACATTTTTAACACTTCGCTGCCGTGATTTTTTATATTGTCACTTCATTGCACTGACACTGTTAAGCGTTTAGTGCAGTGGAGTTTTTGTTAAAGATGCTAAACAAGAACATGGCTCTGTGTGTACATTTCTCTCAGCTGGATGCCTTCCATCTCAAATGGTGGTACCTTGCTTCTCACCCCTTTATTTAGCTACAGCCAGCCTATGACCTCTGCTGCCACTGCCATGAAGCCTCAATGGAAACAGGGCTTTGTGGCTGTCTTGTGTCCATACTGTCTCTGGTAACGCGTCCCCTGGGTGCTGGTTATGAACAGAGCCACTGCATTCATTTTGCCAGTTATAATTCCATGAAGGCGATGTCACTGCCAAAGCCACTTCCTGTGTATAAAATGGTTCATGAACCCCCAAGTGCCAACCAGGACACCGCAGTCACTCTGTAATGTAGCCCTCACTTGCTACAAGGGGATGCAGGAAAATAAAAAGGTACTTTCCATCCCTTCCACATTTCAGTCATTTTTTCTGAAGGCTAATAGGAGTGGTTTGAATTCCTCAGGACTGTGACATTCGTGCCTTTCCATCCTTATACATTTTACAATATTGATGGTGATAATCATTACAGAACAGACATTATAGCAAAGCAGAAACAACATAGGTTTAGTCTGTCACAAGCAGAAGTATGCAGAATTTGAACAGAAAGATTCATGTGTGAAACATGATAAATATGTCAGCTATATTTTTAGAAAAAAAAAAGGTATTTTTCGTCCAGGTGTACCTTGTTGTGTACCTGAGTATAAAAATCCTCATACAAAGTTCCAAATATTCCCCAAAATAGAATATAAGTAGTCAGAACTCAGCTGTAGCAAAAAACCTTCCTTAACTCAAAACCTCCTAAAATGGCTGTCTACAAGATAGTGGGAGCAAAATATCACATAGTCTTTTTGTAAGAGAGAGAGAGAAGAACATACAACATTTTAAATAATTTTAATATCTTAGTTCAATAACTGAATGCTCTTTCTGTTTCCTCTGATAACTGAGCACAGCCTTGAAGTTTGCTGAGAGACTTTAATTTTTTCCTCTCAAAAGCTCTATGAAACAAATTACATGGAAACAATAAAATTAATTCTGAATGTTTTTGTCTGAGATCTCAAGTCAATCTAATCTTCAGTGCATGCAACAATTCTCATGGACCTATATTTCATCTTCACTTTCATGTAAATACTCTACCACATTTTAACCACCAAAAATATCAATGTTTCCTTTTTTGCATCCCTTCAAAGTTTGAGATACCTCACAAACCCTTTTTTCTTGAGAGAAGTAGTGATTTTCACTGTAGAAAATGCATTAAAACTTAGTCATTGGCAATAGCAACAACAGAAAATATTTTTGCCTGAGAGATCACAATCTGCAAATGCAAGCTGTAATTATCTGTTAGTCATTTTATCATCACCCAAAACATCACATTTGTCCAAACTGTAGCTATTTGAAGGTAAAAAAAAATGAGACTCACCTGCCTTTTTTGTATACCTCATGTATTTCTTTTCCTTGTCGGTGGGTTCTGCATTCAGTGGATAAAATCCATCCCCACAACAGGAGGAAGATGCTAAAATGCATTTTATGGACAGTCAACATGTTAGCTTAAGGTCCTGTATCCAGAAATAGTCCATACAAGAAAAAGAAAACCTAAATGTAGATCCTTTTCCTCTTTTTAAGACATTATCGGTCTGATCGTTATTGGAAGGATGTTTACTCATACAAAAAATCATCCTGCAGTATTTAATCTGGACAGTGGGGAAAGCAATTTCCACTAAACCTATAAATCCCTCTACGTCAGATGGCAGGGATTTTCTAGCAGTGTTGAATTCACGTATTCTCAGAGAACAATTATTTTTCGTCCAAACAGGCTATTTTATTAATTGGTTTAAATTGAACCCTATTCAAATACCTGTGACATAGATATATTTCTGCCTTTTTAAAGCAATGTGGTGCAGTTGGTCAGGCAGGTGTCATCAGTCCTTCTTTAATCACCAAACCTACCTGCGTAGCAGTAATGGTTTTTTTACAAGCATTCCAATAAATTGAAAAGTGTTAATAAACATGTATCAGTTTCCAGCAAACATTAATTTTTATATAGCTCTACAAACAGAATTTTGATCCTCTGTGTTCTTCTACATTACTTTAATGTACCGTGGTGCTGTGGCCAGAGTGGTTGGTGCTTGCAGGACTTGTGTTCTGCTGAGCACTGTCTCTGGAAACTATCTCAGTGTGCAGAGCAGTAGGAGAGGACAGCATGGGGGGGATAGCACAGGGCTGTTTGGAGGGATCCTGCTGAAACAGAGCAGCAAACACCCACCAGAGCTGCAGGAGAGCTCAGAGGCCTGCTGTGCCAGCCAAGATCCTCATTGTTGGTAAAGATAATAAAAGAGCATGGGCAGAAGTATGTGGTCAAGCCAGCCACTTCACCTATCAGTTTGGAACTCAACCCCTCGCTGCATAACCCACAGCTCTGTGTTTACCCTCCTTCTTCTCTGTGCCTTCCCTCAAGGCCTTACAGCTCTGGTCCTGCTTGTGCCTTATAATGGAGACCTTGCCCTGTGCCCTGCTGACACCACCAGCCTTGTCCCATCCTGTTGCTGACAAGGCTCTTCTTCCCCTGCCTGTTACCCACGGATTTCTACTTCAGAGCAGTTTGTCAGGTCACCCATCTCTTTCTAAAAACCCTGGGAAGCAAATCTCTACCTGGTCAAAGCTGCTGTGGCCTTATTGACTTCAGTGAGTATTTACACTGCCTTGGGATCCACAGAAACAACACATTGAAAGTCAATAAAATTTCATTCAATCAAACAAGATTCAATTTTGTGATTTGCTGGGGTACACAAAGTCACACAGGCCTCAAGAGGTTGGCAATCAGTCACCAACAGTTTGTTGCAAAGATTAATCGATGCTGCTGTTCAAATAAGTTGTACCCATCTTATCTTTGAAAATTATCTGCATTCCATTCCCACTGATTCACATAACCTTCGCAAAGAGAATAAAAAGTACCTTAATAATTGTTCTTTTCACCTCTGGTAATATTAGATATACTCTTCTCAGTCTTTGCAGCAGCCTATATAAAGTTTTATGATGCCTTTCATCAAAATCTCTGGAATACATTTTTGTTGCTTCGTATATGTAATTTAAAAATACTAGTCCCTTCCTTACGCAAGAGGGGAGCAATGGGGACTGACAAGCGATGGATAACTATGAATTCACTTAGCTGCCCTAGAACAGCTGGTGGTCCCTTAGCACACATGAGAGGGGGGAAATATCTGCCCTCTCAGTAACAGAGGGAATTTGCTAAAGGAATATATCAAAAAGGCAAAAAAATGCATTCTATTTCCCTTTTTTTTTGGATTTTTGGTCATAGAAAAGTTCAAATATGAGCAATTCATAGAAAAATCCTGGAACAAATCATTGGGCAACTTCTAAACTCCTCAAAGAAAATGACTAGATGAAGATGGGTTTATGAGGAATAAACATCTTGATCAAACTTGTTTCTCTGACAGGCCAACAGGTTTCAGAGCTGGGGAAGAAGTGGTAGGTTTAGGTAAGCTTTTAACACCATCTCACACAACATTCTTATAAGCAAGACAGGGAAGCACCGTCTTGGTGAAGTACTTATAGGAGTGATGCAAAACATTGCTAGTTCAGTTTATCTTGTACCTTAGGAGCACTTACCCCTGACTCACTATCTACGTGCAAGAGGGTAAAACATGTAGCAAATGATCTGCAAGGAAGCTGTGAACTACCTGGGTTAATAACCATGAGTGAAGGCTTGAAAGGGTGAAAAAGGGACAGTACACCTCCTCAGGTATGTAAAAGTCACTCCAAAGAGAAAAATACTCTGCTTCAAATGGCCATGATATAGAGAACAGAAAGTAATGGATAGATTAGTAAGGGAAAAACGAGGTTAGACACTAAATTAGATACTAGGAATATTTTCTAACAGTAAGGACAGGGAAGCATTGCAGTAGATTACATGGAAAGAGTTTGCAACTGTTGTTATTAGAAATTAATGAAGACAGGTATAGCAGATCTTGTCCTAGGACAAAAGGTTAGACTACATTACTTTCCAAGGTCAGTTTCAGCACTATTTCTTTCTGGATTCCCAGAGGAAAAATCATGGACAGCTCACATATCAGAATTAGAAAATAGAAGTGGCAATTCAAAATAACCAGGAACAAGAAAAGAGAGTGCTATGTGCCTCCTATATGAAAAATCAAACAGAAAAATTGAAAAAACAACTTTTTTAAGTTTGCCCTCAAATTTTGGTTAATCTTGAGCTTGAGTAGATGGAGAGTTAATTTTGCCTGCCTTCACCATGAGAACAAGCAGAGATTAAAGATATAGCCCTATTTTAATTCTGTGGATAGAAACAGTCTAGATACCAAATATGAAGAGAATTAGTAATTTTCAGTTAACTGTATTTTCAACAAGTTGATCTGCTTTTGTGGTTTGTGGGCCAGCTGTGAGCTGACTGAAGTCTCCTCAAAAGACTTTATTATTTGTCTTATCAGCTGATATATCTGAGATTTGTGTCAACACATTTTCATTTTGAATTATTATTTGGTGTTTTTGGTTTGGTAATGCCTCAGCATTTTTTCCTGTTCACCCATCAAACGAGTGTTCACAGAGATACAATTTAACATACAATCCACTTTCCAGATACCCAGCTAGTAATAACATAAGTACTAACTTTCCACCCACATCTGACATTCACCAGATCTCAGAGAAAATTTTAAAATTGAAAAGCTGCAATACCATCCACTTTCCTAGCTTACCCCTTACTTTCCTAATTTTAACACCAGTTCTATAGATAGGAGACAGCCATCCAAATGCGAAATGATTGCACCAAATCCCTCACAGACAGACAGTGCTGATCCAGGAAGAGATCAAGAAATGGGGACGGACTGTAGACATGAAGTCAACAGAGCAACGTTGAGTTTTGCAGTAGGAAAGGACAGCTATTTCTGTTTTACAGCTGAAGCCATCTCTCCTGGAAGGCTTTTGCGCTTGAAGCCAGTCACCAGGCTTATTTGGGTTAGAGTAGGAACTGAATGCAAATGATCATCCACCATCTCAGGCAGTTGAAACAAATTATACTGAACAGGAAAGGTAAAAAAACATTCTTGAGCAAGTTGAAATGAACAGGGTTTGAATCCCTTGTGTTGAAGACCCCAGCGGCTGCCCTCCTATACAGCAGCTTGGTCTCTCCCCAGGGTTGCCATCCCCAGCTCCTGCTGAGCTGAGCTCAGCGCAGGGTCCTGCTCAACACCTGCTAGCTGGTGTTGCTTTTCTTGCTCCAGGACTTTATCACTTTGGTCACTATGTTCCTCAGAGGAGTTCAGTGGGACCTTGGGCCTTTACTTAGTTACTGAGGCCACCAAAATGCAGATTTCCCAGACTGTTTGGGACTCTAATCCCAGATTTCCTGGATTTTCATTAAAGGATGATAAGAAATGTCACAGAAGTAAACATTTCATTCAATTTGGCCCAACTATATTAATATTATTTGTTAAATAAACAAGTTTTGGGACAACCAAAGATGCACTTTTTCCGTTTGATCCCAGAAAAGTAAACTATTTGTCCAGTTCTATTTACAACCCATCTATCTCCAAAATGAGAACATAGAAGAACAAATTGAGACTTTTTTTTTTTCCCTTTGAGTCAACAGTGTACTGAGATGCTTAACATGTCAGGAGCAGAAATGCAGTCTGGAGAACAGTCACACAGGCCTCCAGCTACCATGGGAACCCAGAGTACTTTCAGTGCCCAAGAGGGCAAGGCAGGATGCAGCGTCAGTGTCTGCCACAACCGTAACTCCAACCAAATCATGAACCAGCCCTTCTCTTGTTTAACTAACCACCCAAAGCTTCCAACAGTGCAGCAATACACAGCATGTATCACTTAAATACCTCTGCAGCTACAGCATGCACACATAAAAGAGCCCATAGTGTTTACATTTTCTAGCCTGTTCCTAGCAGGTATCTGCCTTTGTCTAGAAGATTTCAATGCAATCATGGGCTCATGTGTATCTCTGTTGTAATTTATGTTTTCAGGAGCTGGAGGAGCACAAGGGTACCTGTGTAACAGATAGGGTTATGGACAATGCTGTCTCCAGGGCACAAAGGTGCATAGTTTTTTACTTCTTTAGTGCCTTCAATCATGGGTGTTATCAGAGACTTTAAAAATCAGGCGTAATATGAAGTTAGTGGGGTTTCCATTACTTTTGTCCCTTTTTAAGAGGTATGCTTCCACTGTTTGGGATGTTCACAGAAGATCCATGCTTGCTCTGTGGAAGGTGAAATTTGTCCCCTGGATCCTTCATGTTTGTTGTATTATAGGACCATACCCAAGGAGGATGTTAATACAGATGAGCAATAAAATTTGAATAATCTGGGAATAAGTGGGAATCCACTGAGTTTTACTATGGTGGTGTCAGGAAAGCTGGTGCCTATTCATAGCATTCATAGTTCTGTTCTTTGTGTTACACAAAATCAAACTCTTCAGGAAGCTGATTGGATGAGAGAAGTGTGAATATATGGATTTACACTGAAATGATTAAAACTAAAGAAGCTCACACAGAAAGGGGCTGTAATAACAGCTGTAACAACAGAAAGTTATTTCCTCTGCAGGCACAAGAAGCAAATACACTCTTTCCCAGTCCTTAACTAGATGTGCTCTGATTATGGAGAGCAGGGACCACTGGCCTGAGTGGGGCATGGGAAATGTCCAAACAGGAAGATTTTAGTTTTCAGTGTCAAAGATCAGTGTATGATCTGGCATAAGTGTGCATCAAGATGGAAATCATGTCACTTTGTACTGGCCAAGGTTTACACCACAAATAGCTTTTGCACTTCATTATCACATTTGTTTTTATGCCCTTGCTCCCTTCTAGTGTCTGTTGCAGACACTAGATAATAGTGTCTTGCTTATAATATCACATCAGAGCAGATTCACATGCTTTTTGTGGCAAGCCCTGGAACTTCTCCAAGTAGGGATGAGGACATTGGTGGGCCTCAAGAAATCATAACAAACAATGAATAATTAGATTTCCATGCAATTTGAATGACAGGGAGGAGAGAAGTGCCAATGAACCCATGACCCCAAGCCTTCTTATCACAGAATAAAAATCAGATAGAGGCAAGGCAGTGTACATGGGCCTCTAAGCCGCTATAAATCCCTAAATGGATTGTGCACTGCATGAAAGGAGAGGGAAATAGGCCAAGCCTGCGCTGGGCAGAAACCTGAATGGCTACAGCAGACAATGTGCCTGAGTGAAATACACTGCTTCAGGACTAATGCATTCAGCTGCCGCTCCTCTCTGCCAAAACGAATAACAATGCCACAGCACCCCAGCGAGGCACATCTTTAATACCACTCTGGTTTCATTAGAGCTCTTACCTCAGGGGTGTCTTTGTCCACCAAATACATCTTTTCTCCTCACATTATGTGTCGTTGTTGTCTGTGGAGACATATTTGAGTTTGCAACTGCCTCTATGTGGCCTTGCACTCTGTCTGAGAGATTATGTGCATTGCGTGCTGAGCTGTGTCCTTTTGTTTCAGTCCCTTCTGCAATTTCCCGAAGCTGCACTAGCTGGATTAGGCGGCTTTGTGTGGACTTGGCTCCGGGGCACCTGGCCTTTCTGCACGGAGGTTCTGCTGCTAAAACTCAAGAAAATATATTAAAAAAAAAAAAAAAATTAAAAGATCAATTAAAGATAAAAAGACACTTTTAGACGTATACTTTGCTGTTAGCAGTTTAGCAAGGCTGAATTAAAATGTGCCTAGTGCAGCCTGGTAGAAAGTATTTTTGTCTGCTACTAGCAGATTATACTAGGGAGGGCAGACATGGGATGCTGCGGGTGTCAAGGATTTCCCTGATGTTCCTCAGTCCAATCCCTACAGCACACAGCACACTCATTTACCAGGAGGGACTGCTCCCTTAAAGGGATCTCTGTTGGAAGATCCAGAACTAAAAGATATGAAAGCATTCAAACTGGATTGAAATTATGGTCTGGACATCCAGACAGGGACTAATTTCACTCTGCCAACTAGATTCTGGTCCTTAGCCCTCCTATCCAGCCCATGGCATTCCACTTCTTTGCAGTAAGTACATTTCTTACACATACAACCCTAGCTAAAAAGACTTTCCCCATTTCCTCTACTATTCTCACATCCCATCTGCATCAGCCCATGGGGAATTTCATCAGTAATACGCTAAGGGGCTCTGCCTGTCCACCAAGAAATAGTTCAAAATGCTTTTCAAAAGAGAGCAACAAAATGGAAGAAAAAAGAATGGTGATGAGACTGAAATTCTTATACACAGAGATTCCAATAGGGCCATATCAAGGCAAAAGTTATGAGTATGAGTAACAGCTACAGAACTGTCAATAGCAATTCAGAGAAGGCAGTGGTGCTTAATAAGAGAGTTGTTCTGCCAATATTCAGAGGGGATTAAAGGCACAACTGGACTAATTACAGCCCTCAGCCTGACAAAATATTGGAAAGGCTGATATGGCACTCAATAAATGAAGAGTTAGAGGGTAATTTGATTAATGTCAATTAGCATGGCTTTAAAGAAAAATAGATCTTTCCAAGTTAATCCTTTTTTGATTAATTTAAAATGTGTTTGCTGGAGGAAATGAAGCAAAGTGATGTGCTTCTGTAAGGCGTTTAATGTTGCGGCACATGGCATTTTTATTAAGGAACTGCAACAATACAGTATCAAGATAAAATAAGAAAAATATTTTAAAACTGGATAAACCCCCCATAAATATAACTATAAATGGCAAATCTCCATCAGGTAATGCAATTATCTCCCCAAAGAGACTAGTTCTTTATCCTGCACTGTTCTTGACAATAAGCAATACTAAAACACAGACTGCTTCCTGAATAAGCATGCAATGGCACGAAGTAGATCAGAAAAACTGAAGGATTGCTGACAAGGAGCAAATGGAATATCACAGGGGAAGGCCCAGAAGTTATTAGTGTCATTTCACTGCAGCTTACTACAAAACTGTCCTGTCTAAATACAAGACTGTATCTAAAGGTCAAAAATGTGGCTCATAATTTTAGGAAAAGGAAGAGAAATTCTGGACACCAATGGAGAGTTTTCTTGGAAAACTAGCTGACCAGTACCTTCCTAAATATATATATATATACACACAAAAGAAAGCCAAAATTTGCTGCCTTGTGTGTTTAAAAAAAAGGAATATTGTAAGAGTATGAAGGTTGTACCACCTCTTTATGTGCAAACTGACTGCATCTTGAAAGTGAGAGTTCTCTATCCATCAAGCTAAATATTTATTAAAATATTCTTATTAAATCTTACAACATTCCAGTGGCTGGAAGACCACAGAAGGCAAATTTGAAATACAATTTTTTGAATTCTTTTTGAATTTGTAGCAGTGAAATTTGTTTCATTATAAGTGTATTTACTAACTGAAGATAGTATGATTTTCTGGAGGATATGGTCTAGTTCTCAGACAGGGGTAAAGCTGGGGAAGTCCAATAGCCAGTGACATAAGGTAGAGCTGATTAGATAATCAAACAGTCAATGAGGCAGGCTGAGAACTATCAATTATTGGCACCAGTTAAGTGGCAAATCTGAACAATGCTTTGAAAGACAAATTTGTTTGGATCTGACAACCTTTTCTGAATTTGGCAGTGAATTAACTACAGAGGGCAATGTGTTATAACGAGTTTACAAAATTATTGGTCAAAAGGCAGTTCTTAAATAAATAATGGATTATAAGAGTGTGTATTTTTTTAAAACAAAGACAAACAAATATCACGATGATGAATGTGCTCTGACACACACAGTGGTTTTCAGTAAGCTGCTTCTTGGAGTCACTCACTTCCATGGGTGTCCCTTTGGTGGACCCACCAGCCAGCCATAAATGATGTCTGGTCATTGTGCACAGCTCACACAGTTCATATATGGCTTCAGCGTCACTTTAACACTTTTAGTCAAGCACTCAGCAGCTGTACAGCTTATCTTGGATTTATTCAGGGATGAACGAATCAACAGGAAAACTGAGACACTGATTTTAAAGCCACATAGTCTCTGGCACCTCTGGACTGTGCCCGAAGCTCTCTGCACATCCCAGTGTGTAAGGAACTGGGGGTTTGCCTGTCCAAATTCCTTACCTGCAACATGGACAGCTACATCTGAGCCAGCCATCAGGGGCTGCTGGGGAAGTGCTTCTAGGAAACAGTGAGTTTTATCAGGATGTATCTCTCTAAACCAGCTGGGTGCATTGCATTTCGGCAGAGGCTGTCTTGTAGGGGATAGCAGCCCAGTGCAGCCAGGTGGTGTACAGATCTGTGCCATGGGATCCTTCTCAAGGGTCTCTGAGAGTATTTTTTTGAAGTGTGCAGGCGCAATGATGTGATTAATGTCAGCAGGTCTCACCTTTCTGGTCTTGTTTCGTTCTGATAGAGTCTTGTATGTGGAATGTCCATGGGCAACCTGTCCCAATGGCTTCTTGCATACTTCCTCTCTCTGGAGTCACTGCAGCCTTTTAGTTCTGGCACTAAGATATCCAGTAGCTTTTGGTTTTCTCTGTGAATATGCTGCAGCATCTCCAGCTCTGCCAATTCTGAGAAATTTCATGGTTTTCCTACTAACACTGGAACATGACTGCAGACTGGGACAGCTCTAACAACAGTATTCCTTGAATTTCAGAGTTGAAATGATGTTAGCTGGCACTTGGATGTTCTGAAGCTCTGTGAATTATACATGGTCATTTGGAAAATTACCAGTTGGCTCCTTTTCCTCTTCTACTGATGTTCACTATAACAATGATGCCTCAAAATAGCAATAAAAAGGAAGCTGAAAAGGTATTATAAACTGCATTGACACACCAGGAAGAGAACAGCAAACAGGAGCCACAAATCTGTCACATGCAATTCTGGTTTCAGTGACCAACTTCTAAAAGCTGTTAAGTGGGTTATCACAAACAAACTTCCCTGACACAGTTTCACCTGCAAGTCTGGTACTGTTTACTGCCTCTAAGATCTCAAACTGCCTGCAGTCCTTCTAGGTCTTCAGATCTGTGATTAAATAGAAATGCCTCAGCAGACTTTTTTCACTGTGTCTCTTTTTAGCCTGTTGCTAAACGTAACTCCCCTGGTGCTCAGTTGCTCTGTCCTCCAGATTTACAGAGGCGGAACTGGAGTTACTTTAGACCATTTTCTCAACCAATGAATTCCCTGCCAAAAAATTTTGTAGAGGATAGAGCTGGGAATTGCATTGATTTTTAAAATTTTTTTATACCTGAAACAATTGACTTCTTTGTTGTCTCCCAGGATCCCAATTTAGCAAACTATTTGTTTACTCAGTTTGTCTTACTGCTGTTGCTAGTGTCTTTATGGAAAACATGGGCTGAATCCACAGTGAAATACTTTATGTTTCTCCACTGGATTCGCTTCTGCCTCTTGTCTGCAGATACCATATGGCGTAATATGGGAAGAGACAGGACTGGACAAGACTGTAATTAGTGGATCATTAGTCTAATTACAATATTTAACTGAAATAAAGTGCTAAGAAAAGGTCTTGTTTTGCAGTAAGAGACCACAAGTGTACAGGAGTCAACAGATGGTTGTGTATCATAGAAGTCACTGCCATTGGCAAATAAGCAAGTTTAGTACGTCTGTAAATATTCTATGCATCAGAGCATCTTTCTTGTCCCTCTGCAGAATGAGACGGTTCCTCTGGTGTCAGCACAGACTGTTCTTGGAAGTGGCTCATGACACAGAGGGAGACAAAAAAAAACACCCAAAGAAACCAACAAGTTGTTCAGCCAGCGATATAGGGGAAAGCTTCCTTTCAGATTACTGAACTGGTGATCAGGCTAGTCCTGGGCACACGAGAAAAACACAGCAAGCAGACACTTAAAAGCTTTCCAGGACAAGTCTGAAGAAGAGTTTTCAGTGCCCAGTGTCCTGCCTCCGTCTGCCGCAAATCTCCGCTGCATCATCAGAAGGGAAAAAACAAAGCCCCTCTGCCCTTTCTCTCTCCCAAGTTAAATGTATGAAGAAGAGCAAGCGTGGCAGTGCCCCAGCCTTTGAAGGTGACTGGGTCAGTACTGACATATGTGTCTTAAATCCAAAACAAATTACAAACATCAGTTTTCCTTACCATCAACCTTCCTTGCAGCACCTTGTAAAGTAAACAAGCAAATGAAGGGATGCACAAAGCCTGCAAACTCCCCTCCATAAACTCATAAAGCCCCATCTTGTAACACTTTAGCTTCTCTGACTCACTTCTTGGTGGGTAACATAGGTCCTCAACACTACTGATAGCTAGAAATCTTGTGGTTTACAGTTTTGTATTTTTCAGTCCTATTCATTTTGAACCTGTAGCAGTTTACCCTTTGACATCAACAATTCTTCTTGTCTGGTATTTATCCTTCCTGAAGTGTCCGCAGACTGCCATCATATGCCTTTCTAGCCGTGATTTTACAGGGCTCAACAGGACAAGAGCTTTAATTCTTTTCTTGTACAACAGTCTCCTTACCTTTCCTAGGAGTCGTTACCTACACCTGCACCTGATCACATGCGTATTTCTTCAACATAGGTAACCAGAATTATACAAAAATTAGGTATTACCAAATACTTTACACCTGGTGATAATATTTTCTACCTGTATCACAGAAATCACCTGCTAGAGCATCATTCGTGGTCTATTTAGTGTTTAATTTTTCCAATGCTCTATTAGTAAGGAACGGAGTGCAACTCACATTGCTATTAAATGCATGGAACCTCTGCTTGACCAGCACAGTCATTCCTCCCTTCTCAGCACTTGAGAGTGGTGTACATGCCAGTCCAGACGTTGTGTGGATTCTCCAGGTACACAAGTTTCACCAGCAACAGCAGGTCTTAGCCTGATGCCACACACAGGTAGCAGAAGAGGATGGCTAATTAATGAAACTCATCTGGGTTCTCAGTGGACCTCAAAATGGCACAAATGGTGAGAGGGGGTTGATGAAAGAAACACTGTGTGGCAAAGCCCTAGACCTGGGTCTGTTTCCACTGACAGTTTCCACTTACGGGTGTCTTTGCTTAAGGGTGATGTGCACAGTGCAGTCCACCCCTTACAGGTGCTCCAGCAGGGTGGTCTTCTGGTGCTGGGAAGCTGTACTCACAGTTAGGAGGTGTCCCTTTGCCCAGCGTAGCCTCTTCTGCTCCAAGTGTTGGCTCCACGGAGGCTGCTGAGATTTCCCAGGGATTCAGCAGAGCTACCAACTCATGACTTTTAATCCTGTCATTTCCCAGACTGCATGGGCAGAAGCAACTATTGTCAAGTCTTAGTGGCATAACAGATTTGTATTTGTAACACAGCTTTTATTAATTTTGGTCTTCTTATAATTTGTAATTTTTTATTAGTGTCATTTTGATGTTCCTTTTGCAGCACAAATTATCACTGATCTCTTGAGATATAAATGAAGGATTTGATAGGCTCATTTCACATCAAAGTCATAAAGCAATTGGGCTTGGATGTGGTTTCATGCTTGTCGTGGATTTGCTCTGGACTGATTTTTTTCAAACCTTTTACACAATTGCTATGAGATGAGAGAAGTTTTATACAGACAAAAGAGACTTGACATGGGGGTATAATATTAAATTTATTACTAGCAGGATAAAAACTAAAGAATAATATATACAACAATTCTAACTAGGTAAAATCATGAAGAAAATGTTATATATTTACAGAATTATCCCTCCCCTCTGTATCAGTCCAGGAGGAGAAAAGTCTCTTTTCTACTTTCAGGGTTTACAGTTCCTCTAAATCAAATTTGCAACACTTGAAAGTTTTCTTCTATTATCTCTAGGGCAACAGCTCCAATCGGCCATAGCTGGAAATCTTTTTCTCTCTTTTTCTCTGCTGCACATCGACCTCAGGACTGTCCCTGCTCCTCCCTGCCGGGCCAGGACCGGAGGCTGGGGGGTACTCGGGCCCTGTGAGGTCCTCCATGGACTGCAAGGGGACAACTTGCTGCACCAGGGTCTTCACCACTGTTACAGGGGGTAATGGCATCGAGTCCATCCCCTGTTTCTTGTGGGATCCCTTCCCACGGGAGACAGCCTTGGATGAGCTTCTCTAACGTGAGTCTACCCTCAGACAACAGTTCTTCCATAATCTGCTGTCCTTTAGGGTCACAAATGAATTACACCAGCATAAATCCCTCACTGGGATCACATCCTACACGGGACACTTGCTCCAGCGTAGGTTTCTCTCTCTAAGGGCCACAGGTCTCCAGCCAGACTCTGTTTCATCTTAGGCCTCCCACAGAGTTACAGCTCCCTCCATGCACTCCTCTGCTCCGGCACAGGCTCTTCCATGAGCTGCAGGAGGGTCTCTTCACTCCAAATAATTTTCCACAGGTGGCAGGGGTTTTAGTTTTTAAGTCCTTTCCCCTGCTGGTGGGGGAGGAGGGTCCCCCCCAACAGCCTCTCCTCCCCGCTCCTGCTACACTGACCTTGGAGCCTACATTGCTATCTCTTGTTCTCCTCTGCTCCTCTCCAGCTGGAATTTCTTCTGCGCAATTCATCTTCTCTTCTGTTTTCTTAAATATGTCATTTGCAGAGGCGTTACTAAAACTTGTGATTGGCTTTGCTCTGGGAATCTACCTGGAATTAACTATTTCTCAATCCCGGGGGGGCTGGTAAACCCACAACATTGTTATACCAAGAAATGGTTTGGGACACAGACTTGTTATTAACACAACCACTGCTTAGAGCTGATGTATTTATCCCATGCCGTTCTCCTTTTGGTTTACAAGAATATTTGAATTTAGTATGTAGTTCAGCATGAACTGAGCCTTAAGAGGAAGTCTTGATGTTTGCATTTCTTTTCTGATGAGCACACAGTGATGAACAGTCTTATTTTCCTGTACAATCTTCTAAAAAGTTTAGATGGTACTTTCTGGTCTTCAACCCAAGTGATCCAAGTTAGGCCAGGCTTCTCAGGGCCCTTTAAAGTTGACTTTTGGATACCCCCAAAAGAGAAGTTTCCACAGCCTCTCTGAGTAGCCTTCTTGTACCTTCCTGCAGCTTGTGACTACTGCCACTTGCCTTTTGCTGAGCATCACCGAGAACAAGTCAACACCCCACAGAAAGCATAAAAGCCTCCTAAATGTGCTGTCACCATTACTGGGTAAAACAGGGCTTCCTGCAATGACCTGGTAACAGTGGCAGTGAATATCCAGCAGTGAATATCCAGCTCAGAATCACAGGATGGGTACAGTTGGAAGGGACCTCAGTGGGTCATCTGGTCCAACCCTCCTGATCAAGCAGGGTCACCCCAGAGCACATGGCACAGGATTGTGTCCAGAAAATTCTTGAATATCTCCAGTGAGGGAGACTCCACAACCTCCCTGGGCAATTCCAGCGTGTGGTCACCAGCACAGTAAAGGAGTTCTTCCTTACATTCAGGTGGAACTTCCTGTGCACCAGTTTCTGCCCATTGCCTCTTTTCCTAGTGTTTGGCACCACTGAGAAGAGCCTGGCTTCATCTTCTTGGCAACCCCCCTTTAGATATTTATACACATTAATGAGGTCCCTTCTCAGTCATGTCTTCTTGAGGCTGAACAGTCCCAGCTCCCTCAGCCTTTCCTTGTAAAAGAGTTGTTCCAGTCCCCCAGTCATCCTCATTGCCCTCTGCTGGACCTGCTCGAAGAGCTCCATGTCTCTCTTATACTGAGGAACCCAGAACTGGACACAGCACTCCAGATGTGGCTTTACCAATGCTGAGTAGATGGGCAGGATCACCCCCCTTAACCTGCTGGCAATGCTGTTCCTAAAGCATCCCATTGTCTTTCTTGGCCACGGGGACACACTGCCCATGGACAGCTTGTTGCCCACTAGGACCTCCAGGTCCTTCTCCACAGAGTTGCTTTCCAGCAGGTCAGCCCCCAACCAGTACCAGTTCTCAAGGTTATTCCTCCCCAGGTGCAGGACTCTGCATTTGCCCTTGTTGAATTTCAGAAGGTTCTTCTCTGCTCATCTCTCCAGCCTGTCAAGGTCCTTCCAAAGGGCTGCACAGCCCTCTGAGGTATCAGCCACTCCTCCCAGTTTTGTATTATTGGTGAACTTGCTGAAGAGGCATCTGTCCCTTCATCAGAGTCACCGATGAACAAATTGAATTTGATGAAGGGTCAGAGATGCCTTGACTTTTTTGAGCAGAAGTTGCATAGGAAAAACAGAGAGCCAGATGTTGAAGAAGAAGGTGTACAATGTTGGGGTTGTAATGTCTTAGGTGAGCTGCATCACAGAAAAAGTCAGCCTTTTTTTTTTACCTTTTCCACATCGTTTCATTATTTTTTTCTTCTTTCCCTCTTCCAAACCAGGTCAATGCCAATTATATGAATTCGTGCATGTACTACTAAAGTCACCACATGTGCAGGCTATTGAAAAGAGTCAGTGAAGTGTATGAGCAGGCATAAGGCACAGTGTTGGGGGGACCAGGGCACAAAAGATCTATCTGAAAGGTCTCAGCAGCTCACTGAGGGGGAACAGACAGAAGAGGCAGCATTTATTTTACATGGTTCTATTTCCAGACAAAATAGAGAAAACTTGATGTGCACTTCACTGCAAGCACACTAGCAGAGTGGTAGAGTTATTCAAAATTTATTAGATAGACCCATAAAAGAGGAAAGCCTTGATAAAAGTACAAAAATAATTAATACAGTTTTTTCTATGACCATTTTGGTTTCTCACATCATTGCTTTCTGCGCATTTGTCCTTTTCCAGCATATTTGTCCTTTCTAGCCTCTCACAGCCAGCACCTTCCCTTCCTAGTTCAAGCTCTTGCTCTCATTTCGTTGCACATTCAAGCCAAGGTAAGCAGAAGCAAACAATCCCTGTCCCCAGGACATGTGTCTGCGTCATGGTTGCCCCAGTTCTGCCACCAATGCCGTTTGCTTGTGTCCCACTTGGGACTGGCCTTGGGGACCTTTGTTGATGAGACAGGATGGGGGACAGGCCTTACACCCAGCACTGCAGTCTGTGCTGGTCCTCTAATTGCAGCCAGGGCAACAGTATCATCTGCAATTTTTATTTCCATTGGGGTGCAATTTATTTCCATTGGCCATAGAGGATAAGGAAAAGAGAGAAGGAATTTTTGTTATCGTTTACTCTATCTTTCATGTGCTTTTCCATCTGGAATACTAGCTTGGCAGGTTTTCGTTTGCCAGAGTCTCAAGCCCCGCCATAGGCAGCTGCACCGTGAAGTGACACCAACCCAGGATGGGTCTCTGTCTCTTGGAGAGCAATGTGGGCAGTGGGACACGTGGGGTCATGGGAAGCGGAGGGGACAAGGCAGGTAGGGGGTAAAGGCAGGCAGGCAGTGGTTGTGGCTGTGGAGCCGAGTGGTGCAGGCAGGCAGGCAGTGCAGGGGAGTCAGCCGAGGCAGCCATCCAGGCAGGCAAGCAGTGGTGTGGGCAGGGAGTGGTGTGGGCAGTGTTGTCAGTGGCTAGTGGTATGAGCAGCCCTGAGGGCAGCAGAGCAGGTAGAAAGCAGTGCAAACAAACAGGCGGCAGAGCAGGCAGACAGCAACGCAAACAGGCAGCAGCGGTGCAGGCAGGCTCCCACCTGCTGGAGACAAGCAGCTCCACAGCTACTTTTCCCGGCTGCCTGACACGACGTTGCCCAGCAGATGGGGGCCTGGCAGGAATGATCTCGCTGTGAAGCTCAGCATCATTTCCCATGGGCCAGGGTGGGGCATGGAGGAGGTCTTTCTCATGTAGTTTGGTGTATCAGAGAGTTTACCCCCCAGCATGAAAAACACCATAAACAGAAGTGTATTGTATCTGGAAGGAAAGGACACCTTCCTGGTATCCTCTGAGGAAGGGAGAAGACTGGGGAGGTCCCTCACGGCTCAGGGTGGGGCAAGTGTAGAAAAAGTCCAGGTTGCTAAAGTTACGGGGAAGATTATTGTGGAAAGTATTGAAAAACACCTGAAAGACAAGTTGTTACTGGTCACAGCCAGCACGGCTTCATGAGAGGAAATTCCTGCTTATCAAACCTGATTTCCCTCTAGGACAAGGTAACCCACCTACCTGATCAAGGGAAGCCAGTTGAAGTAATCTTTCTGGATTTCAGTAAAGATTTAGATACTGTCTCTCACAGGATCCTGCTGGACAGCAGGTGCTTGGAACAGGCTGGAATAGCACTGGAATAGGCTCCCCAGGGAAATGGTCACAGCACCAAGCCTGACACAGTTCAAGAAGCATTTGGATGATACTCTCAGGCACATGGTATGACTCTTGAGAATGGTCCCGTGCAGGGCTAAGGATTGGACTCGATGATCCAAGGATGGGTCCCTTCCAACTCAGCATATTCTGTAATTCTGTGGTTTTGTGATGCATGGGTAACTGGAGACTTCAGGGGAGCCAGCTGAGCATTTCCCATGCGTGGTAAAACTCACCCAAAGATGCAAAAAAACCCGCCAAAATAAAATATACCTATCCCTTCTTCCTCACTTCCTCTTCAAAAGGCATCACCCTCTAGATATAGAAAGCTGTCTAGCATTAGTAGGTTTGGTTTGGATGACAGTTTCACTGAACTCTCAGGCACCTGAAAACAGGCTCTGATTTCTTAGGCCAAATCCTTTCCACTCCCTCTCTGACAACAGTGAATTTGTTATCGGAGGTTTGATACTAATAGCTTTTGAATGGTTTATCTTTAAAGGAAAATAATGTAATTATTTCAGAGAGAAATCCAGAGCAAATAGAAGAGGAGACAGTGGTTTGAGATACTCTGGGCAAGGACCCAAAAAGCAGACTATTAGCATGTGCAGTAGCAAGTTTCTGGCTTTGCAGCACAGTGTGCTGATGTCAGCCCAGAAACAGTCCAGGAAAATCAGAAATCTTCTCCAGAAATTCCATCCATGATATGTAGGAATACAATGGATGAATTTTGTTCTGAATATATAAAGCCTAGTGTGTATGGAAAAACATGATGCCCTTGCCATGATTGTCATCAGTGGTCAGTGCATAGTGTCCTATGCTACCACCCAGAGCTGAGCCTTGAGAATGCTGCTTCTCTAACACCAAAAAAAAAAGAAAAGAGAGAGAAATCATCTTCCCCTCTCCATTAAAATATTTCTTTTGAAGCTTTTCCCTCAAAAGTTTTTCAGACTTTTTCCTTCTGGTCAATTCCTTCATTTCTATAGCTTCTTTTAATAGTAAAGCTGAGGAAAGAAATTAAATAAACCAAGAAAAATTACAAAGCAAACATTTCTAAAGCAGCATGTTTTGAGACGCAAAATGTTGGTGAACTTCTCTTTAAGACTGTATTCTTTTAAAACCCAAAAGCCCAAGAATATATTGGAATTTCTGCAAAATGTTGTCTGTCCTTTTTTGTCTTTATTTAATGATGGAGCAAATAATAAAAAATTATTGTTATTAGTCTGTACATGTTTTTTGCACGTCTTTTGCACATGGTTTCTGTAGCTCCTTGGAAGAGCTTACTCCATTTGGTATTACAGGCATTGTCCAGTGTGCAAGAGCCAAAAAAGCCTTTAACAATCTCCAAACTGGCATCCCTTTAACAGTAACTACTTTCATAGCCCAGACAAAGTGTTAGAAAACACTCAGCATTTTTGAGAGATGATTAAGATGATCTAATGGGGCTGTTTCATCTCCGATGTCAATAATCGGATGTTTTCATCTTGTCGCTCACTTTGTATTGGTGTTGCAAAATTTTCTGTTGGATATAAATTTGCCCTGTAATTTCCATTACAGTACATGCAGAGTTGTCCATGAATAAAAAGTAGTTGGATTTTGCTTTGTGCTCAGGAGCCGCGTAGGGACTTTAGTGATAAAAAACTGTGTGAAGAAGATTCAGAGAGAGGGTGATGACCATTTTTTCTGCTCACATTAGTACCCAATCCCCATTGCTTGCATGGCAGCCTGCTGGGAAGCCTCACTTGCATAACGTGAGGACTCTCAGCTGACAGACCTTTGGTTGTCAGGGGCTTCGGGACATGTATTCCCTGGGCAGCAGCCCCATGGAGTTTTTTTTCACTACTCTCATCTGCCACAGGGGCTAGCTTAAGCTGCGGAGAGGTCTGGGAGTGCTGCTGGCCAGGCTGTTGCACTGGAAGCACAGTCACTCCCTCAGTGGTGGTGCCCTTCCCCTCCCATCCTTGGGAGCTGGGGAGATGGGAAGCCCTTAGGGGCAACATCACACTCCCAGACATGAGCACAGGGCTCTTCCAGGTCCCGTTAACACAAGTGTAAATAAATGGCAAAAACTCCAAGGAACCATTTAAATAGAAATTTGCGGAGTTCAGCCTTGCTCTCACAGCCTGTGTACCATACCCTGGCTGTGCCGATTAGCTGCAAATTTAATCACCTGCTGTGTCTCTTTTGAAGTCTCTGCCTGTGACAGTATCTCCACCACCAGCCTTTCGCCCCGTTTGAAGTCCTTTGCCTGCACAGAACTTCCTTTGTTCTCACACTTCTTACAGATTTAATCTGCTTTCCGCAGCTTGGCATCACTGCAGAAAAGCAGGTGAAACGGAAAGGAGATGAAAGAAAACCCCAGCATCTGAAAGATCCCATTTTACCTGCTGAGCATCCATGCTGCTCGAGAGATACAGGTCTCCTTTGCCTTTTCCTATCCATGTCTCAGCTTGTGGGGCTTCTCCTGCTTTATGTGCATTTATTTTTTGTAAGTCCATAAAATATAAAATGCTCAAGTAAAGTGGAATAATTCTTGCTTTAAGCCATTACTGTAAAATTCCTTCCAATTTTTTTCTGTAAGATCATCAGTTAATCAGTAGGAAGATTCCTATCAGATGATGAGTGAAACTAGACATAGTAAAAATCCAGTCCTCACAAGTACAAGTCACCTTCCCACCTGTGAAACAGTTTTATTATATCTGTATCCTTAGGTCACAGGATAAATATAGTGATTTTTCTTTTTTTGCTGGTGGAGTAATTATTGGCACTGTTTATTGATATTCTAGTGGATTTAGCTTTCCAGTGAGTTTTGCTTTTGGTCTCATGACTTTGGGAAAATATCTCAGACTCTGCTGGGGTGGAGTGCAAGGGCTTCTGTAAGTTCCTCCTGCAAGGGTGACACTGGCACAGCCTGGAGAGACGATATCACCTGCAGCGGAGCTCAGGAACCAGCTCCCAAGGCCTCATCTCAGGGAATGTCTTAAGAGAGAGGAAAGTCAGTGAGTCAGTGTGGAATGCCTTGCTTTCTTGCAAGGAGTGGAGACTCCTGATGGCTGTGAGGGTGAAAATCTGTATGTGTGCATCCATCACGACATTGGCTCTGGGATCCAGGCAGCTGCACAGTCCCCTGCCAAAACCCCTGCTGCTTAAGCTGGGTTTGACCTCCTGCTTTTCACAGCCGGTTTCCTCCTGGCTGATGGAAAGTGAGAGCTGGATATCCCAGTCCCACATGCAAGCACAGCCTAATACCGCTGCACCCCGGCTCCTTGCATCTTCCCAGGACAACTCCCTGCAATGCAAACCTACTGGCAGAGGTCAGGGAGTAGGCATCACCCCTCCAGATGGGAGAGCCCTGGTGTGCCTGGGACTGCACGAGGTCATCTCCTGCATCCCTGGGGTGCAGGGTCCACACAGGGGCCCCTTCCCCCCTCACACCACCTCCTCTGCCACATCTGCATCACCAGTCTTTGGTGCAACATATTGTACTCTTTAGGAAACAAGCTCAATGCTCCTGGAATTAGGATCTGAGTGACGCTGGCTGAATCATAACCTTTAAAAAATAGCAGATTTTTTTTTTGTTCTATTTTTCCCGCAGTGGAACAAAGCCGGATTTAAAGGTCTGCTGTGGGTGGGTGATTGCAACCCTTGATCCCCAGCCAGAAGCATTACATTACATAAAGAGTTTTTTTCTTCATTAGGAATTAATCTGTGCTAACCAACTGTCAACTGCTGGTAACGACCGTTTATTAACATGCTGCCCTCCCTGGACTTAGGGGCATTTAGCTGACTTATTACATTAGATGTAATATGAAAATGCACTTATCCATATCCCAGGCATTCACGTAGCCCAGTTTTCTGCCTGCCTGCCCACGCATGTGCTGGCGCAGGGGAGCGAGGGCAGCCGGGCAGGGCAGGGCAGGGCAGGGGCTCAGCCTTCCCCCTGCCTCTCCACTGCCTGGCTGTGGGATGTAGCCTCAGCTCATCAAAGCCTCCCCGCTGAAGAGGTGAGCTGATGAAACAGACCTGTCTGTGAAAGTCCTGCTTTGGATTATATAGGGGGCAAAGTTTGCAGAAATGCTGTAGGCATGGAAAAGCCCTTCTGTGCATTTATGGAATGCATGAGTTCACTGATGATTAAATCAGGAGAAGGGTTTCTTCTGCCTGGTTGGATTTTTGTTAATATTCAAAACTAGTCACTTCTGGGCTAGCAGGTGATCTTAGCAGGTGTTACGGAAAAGATGGGGCTGTTGTCATGAAAGAGTTATCACCTCTATGCAGCCTAATGAAACATTTCAAGAAATAGCTGAAAAACATATAGCCCACACACACAGAGAAAAAATCATGCTGCTTCTTCTGCAGAAGGAAATGTTGGGTGCAAGTAGGGCTTGTATGGTTTGATAGTGTAGGACAAGAGGGAACAGTTTTAAACCAAAAGAAGGTAGGTTTAGTTTAGACATTAGGAAGAAATTCCTTACTGTGATGGTGGTGAGACACTGGAACAGGTTGCCCAGAGAAGCAGTGGATACCCCATCCCTGGAAATGTTCAAGGACAGGTTGGATGGGGCTTTGTGCAACATGGTCTAGTAGGAGGTGTCCCTGGCAATGGCAGGGGGCTCGGAGTGGTTGGTCTTTAATGTGCCTTCCAACGCAAACCATTCTGTGTTTGCAGTAAGGCTGCTGTGAGATTTTTCTGTAAACAAACTGGGGGGCTCTAAGGAGGGTCACAGAGTGGAGGTCACTTAGTCCAGGGAAGTGAAGAGCAGAGGAAATCTGAGATGTATCTGCACAATCTTAGGTACATAAACTTTCCTTCATATCCACAGGGCATAACAGATCCAGCAAGGGAGATTCAACCTGGCTAGTGGTAAACACTTTCTAATTTCAAGGCTGGTTAACCACTGGTAAAAACTCCATAAGGGAGGCTGTGGGGTTGCAGGTTTTTAAGAGCTGTCTGCACAAGCACCTGTCAGAAATAGTTTAAATGCAGTCAATGATGCCTTCAGGCACAGGAGCATTGGCTGCCTGGTCTCCCTGTGGCCCCGCTAAGCCCAATTCACCTGACTGCTGTGGCAGCACTACGCATGGCAGCCTTGTCCTGGTGGTGGGGATGTGCCCCAAGATTATAATTCCTGGCCAGAAAGGTGTCAGTGCTGGAGCTGGGTTGAGCCTCTCATCTCTGTGCCAGAGACCTGGCACAAACTGAGCCCTTGTGCCATGTGTGTGCCCTCAGGTCAAGCACTCAGAGACCCAGCTCGGCAGCTTTACCCCCTCTACCCTTGAGAAACATTTTTCAGCCTCTGTGTCTCTTCTGTGACTATTATCAGCTTCTTGCTGGGTGATTCCTGATCTCCTCTCCCAGCCTCACAGGGAGCAGAGACAAGGATCAAGGTAGACATCAGACTACCAGGGGAGACATCCAGGGTAGACTGTTGGAAGGGTGTCTGCTTGGCAGCAAGTGAGTATGAAGTCTTCAACTCTATTACCTGCTCTAGTGACAGCGGAAAGCGGGGAGGCTGGGCTGGGACACAGGTGAAGTGCCTGAGGTGTTGAGGCACATCTGGGTTCAGGAGGCAGCTGGGAAATGGCATCAGGGCCATTTTAACACCACAGTGCTGAGCAGAACTGGACAGACGGCTGGGTGCGTGAGTCAGGAGGTTCATGAGAAATCAGCATCAAGGCATTTAGCTCCATAGAGGCTGAGCCAGGGACCAGAGACGTGCCTTGGAGCGGCCACGAAGCTTTGGGACAGGCTCCGTGCCACAAATGGACGTGCCTGGAAGAAACTGTGAGCATTTCAGGGCTTAGGTGGCAGCTCAGCAGCGGGGGATGGAGAGACTGAGAAATGAAACTGGCTGCTCCAGTCCTGGGTGTGCTGGTAGGTCCTCCTGTGGGCTGCCTCTGGGACCTGCACTCACAAGTCAGCTGGGCCATGATGCCTCTCACAGCTGCATGTTGTGCAACTGCATGGCCTTGATTGATGCCTGAAGTGAGGGTAAGCCTTGGACTTCTTTCTGAGGCTGTGTTCTCCTCCGTGAAATAAACTTTCTTTTTTTTAATTTGTACCAGGCTGTTTTACCTCTTGCCAATTAGACTGCTTCAACTGGTTGGTTTATTGGATTCACAGGGTAAGTAAACATGTTACAGACAGCATTTGCACTTGTAAAGCAGCCTCTCCTTTGGCAGAGCACCAGCACAAAGGTGGTTTGCACTGGAGCTGTTAGTCACTTACTTTCATAGCTTTTGTCACCAGCTGAGACGTGGGAAGAATACTGACAGGCTGTAATGTTTACGTCAGCTGCCAGAGAACTAAGGAAGAGAAAGCACAAACATTACAGCCGTGATTTAAGGAAAGCTGGAGAAGTGAAGAGCAGTTAATGGCTTGGGCAACTACTGCCTTTTGCACAGTCACAAAAATACTTTCATTTTGGGGGGACTTTTTTCCTCTTCTTGCCTTTTTCCCTACTTTCCCCTATTTTTAAAGGCAGCAATGTCCTGCTAAGCACTGCATGGCTGCATCTGCTTGAGGGTGAGCAGGACATGGGGAGAGCCCTTCTGTGGGAGGCTGAGATGGGAAGGGAGAGCGGATTGGCAGCATTGTTCCTAGGCAGCATCACTGATGGGTACCATCATCACCAGGCATCATCACTGCCAGGCTCCAGGCATTCCTGTACACTTAAATGAGGTACAGGATGACACACACAGTGCTCCCGCCTCAGCCTTACTGTGTGAGAGGCGGTGAAGGCTCTCGGCAGCTCTGCCAGTGCCATTTCCATTTAGCAGCTCAGTTCAAAATTGAGTTGCACGGCTTTTGTGTCCTCTGTCACTTAGGGCACAGAGTGCTCAAGAGCCTGGGACAAACTATTTGATCCCAAGTAATCAGCAGGGCCTCCCATTTCAATCCTTTCCTTTGCTTTCTGTCCAAACAAAGGAGCCCTTTGAAGCAAGGGCTTCTCCTCCTTCTCCTCCTGTCCTGGGTCACCACTGGGATTAAAGGGAGATCTGATGTGGCAGGAATATGACAGGAAAATCCTGCAAACAGACACAACCTTTTCAGAGCAGAGCACCAACCTTCCTCACACACATGGAGAGCGCCCATCCCAGCCCCAGAGTAAGAGAAATGCTTCCTTCAGTGGGCCATCCTGGGGCCAGATCAGAGCCCTTTGGGGCAGGGGTACACTGATCCCATAAAAAAAGTGTCTTACAGAGGCACAGGACATGGACCAAGGCCTGAGGAAACATCCTTTGTCGCCTTCCCCGGCGTGGCAGTTTTCATCCATGACACCATCATCAATGGGGGTTGTGGTTAGGGAGACGACCACCTGAGGTGGTTAGTGTCTCCAGATCTGGCCCAAATGGCAGTTTCCTTTTCTCCTCAGATAGCCTTACAAAGTCCCCCTCAACACCGCACCTGAGCACCCAGCAATATGTGTTAGATGTCAAGGTTTCTGTCTGGTGTAAGTGACATGGTCTTTCTCTTGTGCAGCTCCTCAGAGAGTGTCTTGTCTCCCTGCCTAGAAGCTGAATAACTCTGCCTTTCGTGTTTTATAGAATGGCAGCTCTCCTGAAACTCTAGGTGCAAAAAGAGCAGTAAATTTACTTGGAGGCTGCTGCAATTACAATCCGTGCACAGCACTGAAGGTCTCCTTATGACTGAACCTATAAAAATGTGGTCATTATGTACCTTAATAAGAAAGGTTTAAAATTTCATGGTTGAAATTAATTTGGATCCCAGTAAAAATCCATATAAAATGGAAACAGCCAGGAGGCTGGAGAGTTTTACAGCTCCAATGTTCTGTCCCATTTCCCAAAATATATTTGTTCAAGTAATTCAAAGTGTCGTTACAATTAACTTGTCCTTTCATTTCCCTCTCTGAATTCCCTCTAAGCTAAACACACAATTTTCTTTTATAAATCTGCGTGACAAGTAGAGCATTAAAATCTTTCCTTTTTCCCCCCCCACATCATTTATATGCATTTTGCAGAGGTTGAGTTGCCAGGCACTTTTCCTAAGCTAATTTCTATGGTTGCAAGTCGTATATCCACACTCAGAGATTCTCTAAGAGACTTGTGGAAGAAGCCAAATTTGAACAACTGGCCCAGAGGAGTCCTCAGTATTTTCTCAAAGGGAGGAAATCTTAAAAATCAGGCACCAAATTATCTGCTAAGGGCTTTGCTGCTTGCTCCGAGGAGCGGGCAATGCAGGGCTGTCCTGGTTCCTGAGTATCTTGTAAAGGGAGGGCTGGGGGACACATTTCATGGCGTGCCGATGATGTATCCCCCATCTCTATGTTGCTGGCCAGATGAGCCAAGAGGTGGGACTGCATCTGGGAGCTCTGCAAGTCTCTTTATGTGCAGGGGACTCTGCCCGTGGCTGCCACAGGATGTGGCTCCCATATGAAACCCTGGCTAAAGACCAGCTAATGACTCACATGGCCAGAACTGAACTCAAATCTCTAGCCAAAATGGCTATATCACCTGCACTGCACCACCTCTCATGATTACCCTGCAGCTGGTGGGGATCCCATCGCTTCTGGCAGAGGATAGCCTTTTCATGCCCAAATCAAGGATTGCCACATGGTGATGTGATTCCCAGGCACTGAATGCTTTGGAAAAGTTGGATCTTCTGACTCTTGCCTCTACAGCAGACTCTGCTTAGCCTGGCAGTTGCCCCTGTCCTGCTGCAAGAACTGGATGCCAAGAGCAACACCTTGCCCTTGTTCGTGCATGATTTCCCTCCCCACTCTTCTCGCTTCATCTGAAATGATAATTCCTCTGACCAGGAAAGTAA
Source organism: Oxyruncus cristatus (assembly GCA_013399855.1). Classification (NCBI taxonomy): domain Eukaryota; kingdom Metazoa; phylum Chordata; class Aves; order Passeriformes; family Cotingidae; genus Oxyruncus; species Oxyruncus cristatus. The sequence continues at coordinate 672,587 of VXAY01000696.1, read as the reverse complement.
TGACCCTGATATATTATTTCAAATGTCATTTTTTCCAAAGGCATTAATCAGCTTAGTATGAGACTGGATTACATTTTAATTTTAATAGTGCTAAATTCTTGCTGTTTTTAAAATGCATTTTCCTGCTCTTTAAATTTCAGCAGGGCAGTATTTCACTTAGTTAGACTGTACCTTGCTGTAATCTCTCCATTGTGGAAATCTGATAGACAACAGCGATTATTAAGCCTCACCCGTGCACATTTACATTAGTTCCATTGTCTGCACTAGGGATAATAGCTGAGATTGGGCAGACAGAACCTCGGAGCGGCTTTATCTTCCATTGGGATGTGCAGAGACAATATTTGCAAAGGCGCGGAGGAAGAATTAAATGACAAGTTCCTATTTGTAGTCAAATGGAGATTGAGATATATACCTGTCACTTGGGCTTTTGAAAATGTGCCACTAATTGTAAAGCAATTATTACAATTTCTTCAGTTGTGGGCTGCAGTTTTCACAAAATGTCTCCATAGCTTATATCTGTAATTAACAGCTCCTTTTCCCGAGGAGCTTTGAATACTTCAAAACCCTTTCATGCTCACACTACACTTCTTCCACCTTTTGAGATGCTTTTTACTTAAAATCAATTACAAATGAGGTGTTTATTGAAGACTCCAAACAGAATTAAGACCAAATTTAAAGTTCACACCATGAAATGGACTCTTTTCCACCCTTTCCATATGTTATTTTATTACCAGGTTTGATTACAGCAATCAGCACAGTGGATCGCACCCATTGCACAAGTTTAGCATCAGCATTTCTTGCATCCTTCTCAACACCTCCTTTTTCAGAAGGAAAATGTGAGCAAACTCATATATTTTGCTAATACCTCGTTTCTTGGGTCTTGGCTGACAATAAGAGCCCATTTTCCATTCAACATAGTAAGTTTTCTGGGCATAATAAATGGTAATTTATATACAATATATTACAATTTCACACATGTACACTGTTTAACATAGGTACACGTCCCAGTGTCTTCCAATGTTATACATTACACCTGCATATACATTATACATATGTGTACATATCTATGTAGTTACTTTTTTTCAGAGACATGATTTGGTTAGAAGTAAGTAAAATGACAATGGAGCCAGATGTAGAAATAAGCAGAGGTGACATTTTCTCTCTTCAGAGTTGGACAGGGTTGTCTAGAGAAGGCATATTCATCAGTGACCCCAATCTCCTCTGCTCAAATCTCCTGTGCACTTCTGAAAATCCTGTCCTTCAGTAGGTTCATTGTCCAGATGCTCAGTGCTTCACAGAATTGGATTGTATCCATCAAACAATATTCAGAGCCTAGCTTCAAGTACTATTTCTCTAAACATTAGTTGGATCTTGCAACTGGAAGTTAAACAATGCTCATGGAGTCTCTTGTAATCCAGGGGAAAGGAAGAGTCAAATATATTGTCAATCTACACTTCAAATATTTGTTCTACCTCTGTGTCTAACCACTCTCCTCTTAATAAGCAGAAAAATACAATTCCTAATGCTGCCTGAAGAAGTCTCAGCTTTATTTGCATCTACATTTTTCATCTCTTGTTTTAATGAATAGTAAGTGTAAGTGGTGCCTAAGTTTGAGTATGGATTTTTTTTTTTTTTTGCTTTAATGGAAAAACACGCTCTTGATGGTTTTATAGGCTGTATAATTGTGTGTGGCAGAAACAGACATCAATCTCTATCAGTTACATACACATGCAAATAAAATAACAGTAAGGTATCCTCTCCAAAAGATGCTTATTAGATATTTAAACTACAGGCAATGCTAATATGAAGAAGGGTTGGATTTCATGATCTCAGAGGTCTTTTCCAACCCGACTGATTCTATGATAGATCTAAAGGACATCTTTGTGGTAACTTCTAAGGGAACAAGTGGTGTAATAAAAACAAATGGCAAAGTAAAGCACTAGGCCTTCCTGGTTTTTGTATGCCAGGAGGTATTATTCATTGACAGTACTCACTTTTTGGCTGTTTGGCTACATTTATCCCTGGTTTAACATCATTATAATGCAGGGGAGTTTTAATAGCATTATAAGGCAGGGGAGAAACCTGCTTTCTTCCACCTGAACTGATTTAGAGGATGCATTTGAAGAACTCGCTGGTAACTAAGACAAAATCTGATTCCCACTGGGTGACCTGCTCAGAAATCATAACCATGCCCCACACATGTGCTAGCTGAGCGAGTTAAGCCCCTTGGCAGCCTATGAGGTAGGTTAACCTTACTGCTCCTCACTTTCTAGATGTAGGAGACGAGGCACTGAGAGGTTAAATGGCACGTGCCATGGGCAATACAGAAAGACTGGCAAAACAAGAGGGCACAGGAACCAAGTTTCTCACTCCCTGTGCTCTCTGGTGACTTCATGGTGCAGGTCCCTTTGCTGCACTGTCCTGCTGCCAGCTGGGGCATTGGTTCCTGTTTTGCACTCAGAACTGCTAATGCTGAAGAATGCACTGTTATGTCCAAGCTTAAACCTCTCAAAAAAGGAGTGGTCTATTTATTTAATACTTTTTGCAATTTTCTTGTAGTAATCTCAACCTGTCAATGTGAGCAGTATCCAGGTTTCAGCTCCAGAAGTGATGAGTGGTAAATGCACTGACCTGGTGGATCAGGAGACAAGTGGCAGGCTGGGGTACAGCACAATCCATCCTCTCAGACACTTCCATGTCCTTCCACCACTCCTCTTCTTGTATTTTCTCACTTTCATGACCAGACAGAACCCCACTTATGTCAGTTATTAACATGGCTGACGAAAAGGGAACATGGTTGTTAATTTTAGTTTCTCTCATTAATTTTGTTTTCAGTAAATCAGTGCCACCATCAGCTTGACTTAGGCAGTAATATTTGAGGGAAATCCTGGGTATTGTTGACAGCCAACAATGTTGTTGACAATTCTCTGCCACCTTTTACATACCTTGAGATTTAGGACATAAGAATAACTGCTATGGTAAGCAAAAAATTTCACATGCTGACAAATAGTTATGGCTGCATTGGTATTTTGTTTGCTTTTTCTTTATTCTAACCTCAGTCCTGGCTCTTCATGTTTCAAATTCTGCCCCTACTGCTCAGTTTCAGCTTAGCAAACAAATATTTTGATGTACATAATCTCCAACACAGCCAAAAAGCCATTGTGTTTTCTAAAAATAACGAGCACACAAACCTGAGCATTGCTGTCTTGTTGCTATAATATTTCTACATTTGGGTTTTGCAGCCAGCATTGTTAGCAAAGGAAGGGGAGATATCTCAGGATGAGAAAAGACCTGCCAAGCACATAAGCTTGTTACAATGCTTTGCAGCAGCTTCAAAGGCCTTACATCGACTTTGGACCCCACAATATTATTCTTGGCTATTTAATCTCTGCCATACCTCTGTTTCGTCAGAGAGAGGTTCTGGCAGACATGTCTCCCTTTTGATCCCAAATGCCTGAATGTTTTCAGAAGAAGGGCATTGTGTTGATTGGGAGAGGCACATGGGGATATACAGTTTGTGTGTGGGCTGCACTTTCCTCACAGGAAAACCTTTGAAAGCCGTGTGTGGTGCCCTCAACACTGTTTTCTGTCTCTTGGGAGGGAACGTGAAGGTCCCAGTCCCAGGGGCACTGCCCATTCACCATGTGTGTGAATGCTACACATCAGTTCCCCGTCTTTATTTTTAGAGAGTAGGTGCTACATATCATGAGCTGTGCTCCATTGATATGGAGAACATGTGCCTAAACCTCCCCGCTTTCATTACCCATGTACCTTGAGAGTTATCTTCTGTGAGTCTTCTTAGCTCTGCTTCATCATTGCTCCTTACTTATATTCTTACCCCTGACAAAAACATACCACCTGCACTCTCTAACCAGTCCAGCTGACCTTGGACAGTTGGCTGCCCTAATAGTGTTGATGAAGGCCCTATCCAGAGAAAGCAGAATTTGGATCCCAAAAGGAGATGTTCTTCATAAAACAGTTGAAAAAACCACAGTGCTAATATGCCAAAGAAAAATAAAATAATTTGCTCAAAAGCAGAGATTTTGAAAAGGAAAGGCTTAATTCAGTTCCCTTACAGGAGATGCGCTGTCCAGACCTCCCGTTGCAAGTTGCATTTATCTAATTCCTTACAGCTCACATGAGAACTGTTTCTAACTGTCCATTGCACAGCAGGCACCACCAGCATGGCCAGCCCCAAATGAACATACAGCACCTTTTGGGTGTAAGGTGAGCACATATTTTCAAGTATGAGAAACGGCAGGTGTCTTAAAGCAAAGAGGAGCTGGGTTGTGTGTTGAAAACCAACCAGCACAGCAGGTTCCTCCATGATGCATGTGCATGGATTTGCCTACTGGAGTCCTCCCCTTTGCCCTTCAAAGAAGTAATAAAAGAATCAGTTTTCTGGCTTTGCATCCAGATTAGACTGAAAAAGTACCAGCAAAAGAGAGTTTTTGTGAATGTCTTCTGATTCAGTCACTGCTGTGCCAGCGTGCTTAGCTAAAGACAGACCAATATATCAAATTAAAAAATATATAGGTGCCTGGGAATATTAATCTTGAGTATTTATCAATTGCATGAGTGTTCTGGATGATGCGCAAGCCCACATGACCCTTCAGGCCTCTCTTCCTTGATGAGTTAGATTCATTGCTCATAGCCAAATGCACAACTATCTTTTCTTGTTTTTCTTCTTCTGGTACCATCTGGTTTCTTGTATATCCTGCCAAGCTGTTGGCATCAGATTCACTGTAGTTTCCATCCAGCATCATAGTTTTTGAGTGAGGTATTCCACACGAACATGAAAACTAGAAGCATAAACAAGAAATACAGCTGAACTGTGCAAGAACACATGAGCAACAGAAATTATGCCTTTCTAGTAACAGACAGCTTGTAAACAGTTGAGCTTGAAATTTTAGTGGAGTTGTTGTTTCTCTTTGTACAAAAAAGTCACTTTGGACTTTTGCTTGTGTTCCAAAAGTAAGAAATAGGGTTTAGCTCCACAGCTTGGACAAGCAGCTTCAGAAAAGATTAAAAAATGCTTAGCAGACGTTCAAGCTAAGCAAAAAGTTTTCTTTGCTAGCTCTTGTTCAGCCTTCCTGTCTTGAGATTCCTTCTTTTTCAGTCTTTATGTTTATAAATATTCAAGGACAAGATGCAGTTTTATCTGGGGAAATAGCTTATCCAGTACATGTTATGGGAAAAAAAAGCCCAAGTTCTGGTTTCACAGATACATGTTTTCTTTGTAAATCTGATTTTAAACCAAGGACATGACCTGCTAAAAGCCTAATGTAAAATCCCAGCTCTGTTGAATTTAATATCAAAACCTTCATTGACTTTAGCAGCACCAGCATACATCCCACAAGTTTTTTAGACTACAGGAGAATTTTGAATGGCAAATGCCATCTTCTACTCTCTGAAATCTGAAGTTTTCCTGTTCCAGCAATATGGATGATGTATTTGTATGCATTGAAAGTGGACTCCCAAATCTTTCTGCTGAGAGATCCTGCCTCTGATTCCACACAGACCAATTTCCTTACCCAATAATACTTTGCACCCAATTCCCTCCTCCACCAACTTTGATTTATGTTTTTTCCAAAGACTTATTTTCAAGGATATTGTAGTGGTTTTGATTCTAGGCCTTCCTTGGTAACCAGTTTTGTCTGTATAAAACTTCTCTCAACTTATAGCAATTGTGTAAAAGGTTTGAAATATTAGTCCAGAGTAAACCCACAAGAGATATGTTCAGCTAAAATAATTAAATATATATATGAGGAAATTTATAAATTAGAATATAAAAATATGTATATATTTATCAGTATGGAATATTCAGGATGCCACTGAAAAACTCTGCAGCCAATGTTTTTTCTTCAAATTATTTAACCAACAGATCACACTGCTTACTGATACCTTAAAATCGACTTAAGGATTGCTTTCTGTGTTCTTGTCATAACTAAAAGATTTGATATCAGAAGATTATGTTCAGAAAAACATGACAAGTTAGTACCCCACTTGCTTTACTTTTTTTGAGTACTCCATGGGTACAACTAAACATTAGTTGGGTTTTAAGAAATATTTTATTCTAAGCAGGTACACTTCAGGAAGAAAAACCAAAATCACGATTAAACAACAACTGATGACAGGTCCGGGAGATGGGGTGTGTTTTTGTAAGGGACAGCATTTAATGACACTAAGCTAATTCCTGCAGAACTGAGCAGAGAAAGAAATTCTGCAGATTTGTTCTCAGCCTCCAGGTCAAATTAAGTGTCCTATGGCTTCATGTACTTTTGATGACAGCCACCTCTGTGGGCAAGAGACCCTAACGTGCCAGAAACCCACCTTCACAGCATCTAAAATTACACTCATCCTCAAATAGGCACATAGATGCAGAGGGGTGCTGCATAATTTCACCCTATGTAGTCTATGCCTACAATAACAAGTCAAAGACTGCCAAAGAGCCTCCCTGGGCATGGGAACTCAGCTGACAATACCATTAGAGAGTCAGGAATGTCTCTAGCCTAAATTTTGTCCAGCCCCACAAGCACTGAAAAGTGCCACGGATCATTTGCCACAGCCATTTCACACCAAATTCTCTGATCCTGAGGAAGAGAAGGTTACATTTTAGATACTTCATGCCTTTGTCCCAGGCACATTTAATTTCTTAATGCAGACATAACAGAGCTCTTCTCTGGGCAGCCTAACATATTTGTATTAGGGTTTTTTTGGTCTTTCACAGATGAGCAGCATTGGCTGACAATATTTGAATTTACAGTGAGAAATGTCTCTTCTGCTTCTTCAAGAGCACTCACCTGTGTTTTGCCACAATCTCCTCAGATAGTGCTGTTTATCATCTCTGTTCCTCTTTCTACCGCTGAGAATTAATATTGTCACATATCGAAGAGAATATTTTCCCTCGTGTATACTAAAAAGGCATTTGCTGAACATGGAATTCAACATACAAGACTCAACAAAGGGCATATTCATGACATAAATAATAAGCTGGGTATGGGAAAACATTCCTGAAAACTTAGCAGACAGTAGCAAACCGTCTCAAGTGCATTTTATCCCTCCAGTACAGAGAAAGACAAAGGAGAAGGGTTTTCATCTTTAAAAGTACAGGTTTATTCCAGGCAAGTCAAACCTACCAAAGATGTTTTTTGTTACTTCACATGAAGTGTAAGATGATGTCTTCTTTGGACATGGGATGTCTGAGCAGGGCTGGCTAAAATGCCTCATGTGCAGCAACCAGACACACTTGATTTATTGTGCTTGCACAGAGCATCTCTTCTTATATTGCAGAGAAGTGCTGGGCCCCAGGTGGGGACTAGGACAGGGGATAGACAGATTAGGTTACTCAGGACCTGTTCAAGTAGCTTTCCAGAATCATACTGTTGTTGAGGAGGCCTTAGAGAGAGGCCAAAATTGAATCACAGAAGTCTGTTAAATATATTCCAATTGCTTTTTCAAATATATCTAATTACATCTTTTATGAGATGTCAGCTAGGAACAGGGGGCTGTTAGGTGGTCTATGCTGTACTCAAGGAAGTGATAGGAAGAAGAGAAAGGGGAAGAGAAGGACATGCAAAACCAACAGAGTAGTTCAGAGAGGGAAATGTCACGCTCAAATCATATGAGAGATATCAGTGTTGGCATTTCCAAAAGGCTGATACAGATTTATCCAGAAATCAAGGGCAGCAGGTGACCAATGTTACCTGTAAAATAATGTGGAGAGTCCCTCCTTGGGAGAAAGAAGCTGCAAAACATGGTGATGTCCTGGGTGTATGGGGACTGAAAAAAATCTGGTCCAAAGCCTTACTATTGAAAAGCTGATGGTGTTTTGCTTAACTACAAAGACAAAGGGCTTACAGGTCTATGAGATCATTCAGGTTGGAAAGGATTTCAGGGTGTCTCTAATCTTATGTCCTGCTCACAGCAGGGCCAGGCTGCTCAGAACAGTATCTGGTCAGGTCTTGGAAAACTCCAAGGATGCAGGATGAGACCTTTCATAGCACATTAAGCATAAACTTGGCTGACTGTTGTTTGTGCTTGTTAATGGAGAAACCTCTACTATTAGATCCATTGAATCCAATTTCCAGAGTAAAGCTGTCTACAGAGGGAGGAAATGAATGTGCTGCAAATAACAGCTTTAGCTTAAAAATACAGGAATTGTGGCAGCTGCAGTGGAGTATCAGATATTATACTTTCCCCTCTTGCCTGTAACACCACTCCCTCACAGTTCCAGGTTGTAGTCTTCCCCAGTTCAGATCACATTCTCTTCTTCTCCGATGTTTCTATGAAGACCCGTGAGGCTAAATCCTGTTTTTCTGGGGCTAGCAATTCAGCCTGAGCTGGAGCAGCCTAAATAGACCCAATCACACACATGGTTGTCGGTGTTTTCCCACTAACAGGCACAAATCAGTCAATACAAAGACCAGATCAGCCATAAGGGAAAAAAGGAATAAACGGATGAACAAAAGTTTTTCTCACCCTCTTCTGGAGTTTCCTCTCCTTCCTCTCTTGCACCGTTGTCAGGTAATTCACAGCTGCGTATTCCAACACCGAGAGGAAGACAAACACAAAACTGACCCACAGGTAAATGTCCACTGCTTTGATGTAGGAAACACGAGGCATGGAGGCATTCACCCCAGTGATGATCGTGGACATGGTCAGCACGGTGGTTATCCCTGGACAGAACCAAGAGAAATAAATGTTATTGACTGATACAGTATATAAGGCTTTTTGTTTCTAGAAAAAAAATTGGAAATGATGGTTTATATGATACTCTCAAATATGTTCAATATCAAATAAGTATGTGTTAAGTATCTCTTTTGCCAATGCAGAACTGTTCCACTGCCTACACTTCTGTGCTCATGATGGGTTGAGTTTCGAGGAGCAATGATTTCTCTAGGAACAGCATCTACCTCTCTCCTTAACCTCCAGGGTTTATAACACAGTGCTGTTAAAACACATTTTTAACACACCTAACCCTAAGGTCAGGTCTGCTAAGACCAGTGGTGACAGGCACCAGTGTTTCCCAACTGTACCACTCTGTGTTACAGGCCCTGCAAGGAAGCAAATTAGTATTGACTTTTGGTCACAGCTAAAGAGGACTTGATCTAAATCACTGGTCTTAAAAGGGACAGGCAACAAGGATAAAATGTTCTGCACGAAGCCATGCAAAAGTGCTATGCTTTTACCTCTAGAAATATTTGTCTACAGTTAAAGCTGCAGGCTGGATGTGGCTTTGAGCAGCCTTGTCTACTGGAAGGTGGTTGGGATTATGTATCTTTAAGATTCCTTCAAACCCAAACCATTCTATGATTTTATAATCACAGTACCAAAGTACACAGGCGCTGATAGGACTAAATCCCTTGCTGCTGCCTTTCTTTCCCAACTTTGTTGAGATGTGCCACATTGCCACCCTCCAGGCAGTCTGCAGAAAACCACTGGCCACACGTGTGTATACAAAACACACTGGCTGGTTGGGAAGACTCATACCTGGGCTGGGATATTCCCTGTGGCAGCTGGGACATGGCAGGATCCTGCTCTTGAAAGGCACTCATGAAAATTGTAACAGAAGCCTTTAAATCCCTGTATGTGCCTGAACTCCTGTGAAACTCTACCCTCACCAATGGGAATGTGCAGCTTAGAACTGCAGGGCTGGACAACAGGGAAAAACTCTCAATTCATCTGTTCATAAATACTGAAACTTCTCTGCTCAACTGTACTTTTAAGACCACAGCCCCTTCTGTCCTGAGCAAAGTGTAGGTCAGGAAGACTGCTTAATGAGGAAGGACTTAAGACGAACTGCCAGTTTTACATTACATAAATCATCAGGTAAAAACAACATTTGATTGCCCAGTCCTGCCAAAACTTTCACATTCAAAGATTTTTCACACAGCCATGGCTTTTTACAATCGTTCTCACCCAAAGACACTCTGGCAGGAACTGCTCGGCGATCAATCCAGAAGGACACCCAGGACAACATGACCATGAGGGTGGCAGGGAAGTAGGTTTGGAGCAAGAAGAAGAAGATGTGTCGACGTAAAGTGAAGTTTATGTAGAGCCGATTGTACCAACCTTTGAGAGAGGAGGAAACCCAGAATCATTGAAAAGAACCTTGACAGTAGGAACAGAGAGGTAAGATTTTTCTTTTATTATTTTAGTTCTAAAGAGTAGTGAAAAAAGAAACTTAGCTTTCAAAACATGTATTGTCCAGACCATGGAGATTACATTTCAGCAACATAATCCCAAGAGCCCTCTCACAGGCAATTAATACAGCATTAGTTTTAGCAGCAGTATTAAATCAGAAAAGATCAATACCCGTGCTACTGTAGAAAGCCAGTCTTGATGTAGTGTGGAATTTTTGTATTAAAAACTGAGACAAAGAAATCTTTTCGTCAGTTTTCAGAGATTCATTCCCATTTTTCCAATACAGCATCAGATCTTCATCAGTGTAAGCATCTTAGGGAAAGAAGAAACATGATGTGAAGTGACTTTAGTTTGGAGGTTCAAAAAAAGCTAACAGATGCAGTCTTTGGCATGAAGCAATGCCACAAATAAGTTTGCTAACAGCACTGAGTTAAAAAGATCTCATCATATAATATATCATGACAAAAACAAAAATCCAGGTTATCCTGATTCAAGGAAACACATCCTCTTTTTACTCTACATTGATGGAATGACAGCTAGAATGGTATTCTTTTGAACATCACAGGTCAGAATTAATTGACAAGGTATTGCTAACTGATAAGAATAGCTCAGGAAATAATCATGGGTAACACACTTGAATTTAGAGGAAGGAGGAAACACAGACACCTCAACCACGAACACTCAAACTATCTTAGAATGATAAAAGCAAAAAGGATAGGTACGATCCGAAGCAAAAGTCTAGAAATATTTTAAAAGTGTATATGAAAAACTTAGAGAATTTGTTATCACACTGGGTATCAGGAATGGGGAATGAGAAAAAGGTTACCAAGATGGTCAGGGGCCGGGGCACACAGCATAAGAGGCTGAGGGAACGGGGTTTGTTAAGCTGGAAGAAGAGCGATCTGTGGTGGGGTCCAGCTGCTGCCCTGCTGAGGGCTGAGAAGGTGGTAGTGGGCTTTTCTCAGACTCTTCATTGAGATGGAGAACGAAAGGACAAGAGGCAAGGGATGCAAGTCAGAGCAAAGGATTGTTTCCAAGCAGGTAAAAGTAAATTTTTCAGGATGAGGGCCATCAAATATTTGAACAGGTTGCACGGAAAAGTTGTGGAGCCTGCTTTATCTTGTTCAAAACCCAACTGGACACAGCCCTGAGCAACCTACTATAAAGATTTCCCTGCTCTCAACAGGGAGCAGCTGAACTCAAGGAGCAGCTGACCTCAACGCCAGTGTAAATTACTCTGTGATTCTGTTGTTTATAGAGAAATGTTTCAGTTAAATAGCTGGGAGGATCTCAAAACAATTAGATGTTAGTCTACACTGGAGAAAGTTTACAGAACAGCCACAAAAATGTTACTGTTCACATTACTTTCTCCACAGAACAAATCCTTCCCAAAGAAGCTTAGCCCAGGTCACAGTGTTTGCAGGATCAGGATTATGTCATAGGATGTTTTCCTTGCAAATTCCCCGGTCTAGCAGCGTAAGGGCTAGACATGTAACACTGTTGAGTCAATAGAAAGTCTCTTAGTAACTCTGGCGAACTATCTTTTCAGAATCTGAAATAAAAGGTATTCTGAAATGTGTTTGTGCAGCCAGCCTTGAAGCACATCCAGCGAGAAACACAGATACAACATACAGCTTTCCAGCTCCAGAGAACATGTTTGAGAGTCCAGGGGGAAGTGGCTGAAGTCCATGTTGCACATTGCTGTCACTGTGACCCTAGAAGTCAAAAATGAGAAGAAAAGTTGGTTTCTATGAGGAGCAATCAAGCAAGAATGTTATTGCAGATAATTATTCTGCAGCTTTAAAGCCAGAAATTATGCATAATGTTAGCATAAAATCCCCAGGAAAATTACCAATTATCCAAGTTCAAACGAGATGGATTATACACAGAAACTCCAAAGGAAGATGTAATTTCAACATCTACTAAGAAACTAAAGCGCTATCTTGAATGTAACAGTTATACTAATGTCAGTACAGTCAGTCCACGGTATTTTATATCCAAGTATTTCCTACAAAGCAACAACATAAAATAACTTCACCATTTACATTTGAAGTCTCCCTTATGTACAGCTTGATTAAGGTTTCCTCATTTTCCCCATTGCTCAGTTCACTCCATAGTTACCCCACGAATGACCGAAGTCTGAGGAACATGACCATCCTTATTGCAAGCTATAGAATTGCTCCAGTACATATATTATTAAAGAAAAAGCAGTTTCTTTCTGTTCTCAGTAAAATTATTTTAATCTGAGGGGTGTATTTCTGGGGCAGGGGATGTAAAATGGATGCAGCTGGTTTTCAAGAAGTGAGATTTGCCTCTCTTAAGTTTATGTCTAAGCTAAAGAGCTGCGTCAATCACAGCTCCAGTTTTTAAATTAGTCCAGTTGTGCACATTGTTACATAAGACATTTTCCAGTGGGTCAGTGAACTTTCTCTTGCAGACGGATTTGCAGTGGAGTTCTCAATTTAGTAGGCGCAAATCAGCTGTGACTCATCGTTTCAGAAGCCAACTTACGTTGGCTGTGACCATTTTCTGGATTCATTACAGATGTTGATAAAGAACTTTTCTTCTGTTGCAGGGATTGAGATCCAAATCCTACCCTGACCTACACACTCATCACCCCTGCAAAGCTCACACTGTTCATTTTTACCATAAAACTAGAGCAAAATTTTGCCTTATGAGCAAAATTTAAAGAATGTTTTTGGGGATATGCTCCAGAAGATGTATTGAGGCAATGATCTCCCCTAATTGTGTGTAGCATTTAAGCATTGTATAACTCAGTCTCATTACAATGTGTTATTTTCTTTCCTCAGGACCACCTGAACTATGGCTTATTCTTCAAAGAGAAAGAGCCTCCTGAACCAAACTTTGTAGAAAACCTTTCCTAGTTTTTGAGAAGCATTTTGCCATAGCTGAAGTGAGTAAGTTTCAGAAAGATCCTAGAACAGAAATCCTTGGCTACAAAACATTCCAAGGTCTCTGTACACTGAGAGCATGTTTTCTGTCCTGGGGAAATATCCTTTTGTTTGGGCTCTTTAGCTTTTCTCCTCTGGCAGTGTATTTTTCTCCACATCTCTTTTTGCCTTCTTCTGATGTAAATGAAATCTGTTGGGATGTGAAGTAAACAAAATCAGCTGGATGCTGATGTGAGCAGCCATAAAGGTGGCCTGGTTAGAAGGGAAAACTATCCTGAGAAGAAAAAAATGTCTTCTGAAAAAATATAGACAGAGAAAAGCCTGCCAGACTGGCAACCAGACATATCCTTGAGAAGCACAGCTGGCGTCTTTGAAATGCAGGTGGGGTACCTAGAAACTGGAGACATCCTGGAATACCATCAACAACTGCAAAAAGAAAGGGATTTAAAAGGCAATTAATTGTCTGGAAAAAAAAATTGTCTGAAAGAACAGAAAACATCCTTATCTATTGGCTGTCACAGGTGAAAAATAGAAATAAACCTATTGGCTGCTCAAAGTGATAGTGTCCTACACCCCCTTATATCTCTGGATATATGGAGGACATGACTTTTACCCAAAATGAAGCCTTATTCTCTGAGAACTTCCCATCCTGCATGTACTTTTCCATTCCTAAACAGGTTGAATTCACCGCATGAACTTTCTACCAGCTCTTGGACTCTCACTGGGGGTGCTTGGCCGTCTCCAGACCCTATGACTCAGAGCATCTCTGAAGTGCCACTCTGTTGTCTCGTTGGTCCCCTCTGGGCCCACTTTGGAGGCTGTTTCAGTTTGTCCTTCATTCATAGGATGATTTGGTTCACGTGATGGTGGAGTACTTGATATCAGTATTATGCATTCATACAAGCAATCTATCCTAAGTGTACCTGCTGGTATACTGCTGATGAGTCGCTCCACTAATGATAAGTAACCCATGAGTTATTGTCATTGCCGTTATTGGCTGCTGCCACATGATTTATGGATACTAAATTATTGATTGCTGATAGTAATTTGCAATAGCTTGATATGTACATTAATTTTCACTTTATTAACCATAGGTAGTGGTGATTTTGTGGTAGTTTACTAGCTAGTGGTGATTTTCGTGGTATTTTTGGTAATCTGTAATAAGGTAGAGAAGTTTAGAGGATTAAGCCTCCATGTCCTTGTGTATTACAGAATTCTGCAAATCCAGTGTCACGATCTGTGTACACCCACAGGATGGGTAACCCTCCAGGTCATGACAGACGTGCCTCAGGATTCTTCCAGCCAACACATGTACTAGAAAACCAGGCTGTCTTTAATACTGCCATTTCAGCGTCAGTAAATTTAAACCTTTACATCAACATAAAAACACCACAACGACAAAAAAAAAACTTCTAGACAAACAGGAAGAAAAATAGGATAATTATAGAGGTCACCATCTGGTATATCAGCAGCTTCCAACTTAATCACAGACTGACCCTGGGATGAACATTCCTGCTTGACTAAGCCTTCCACTGACTGCAAAGAGTTGAGGGCATGCTTCCCCCGGGAGGAGATTATCCTGTTACTCCCCAAAAGCGTGGTTTCTTGCAGTTCCCTGCAAAGCATTTTGTACTGCACATTCTGGAAACAGGGCTCTGCATCTGCAGTGTGAGCAGCAGGATTGGCAGTAGCAGTCCCAGCGATCACCAAAGTCAAGCCGAGAGCAAAATTGACTGCAAAGCCCCAGGGGATGCTCAGGAGCAGCAGGGCTGCACCGTTACCTCATGCTGTAGAGGACGTGACCATCAGGGAACACTCGAAGCATGATGTTGTCCGTGGTGGTATCATGAATGAAGGACCTCTTGGAATGCACAAAGAAGACATCAGGGACCCAGATCTTCTTCACCAGTCTGCCGTCAAAGGTCATGCTCTTGTTGTTGGTGCTGGGAAAGGAGAGACGCTCATCCTTCCAGTAGTGCCTTAAGTATAAGGTCATAGTGAAATCCTTCACAAAAAACAAAGAGAACCAGAGAGAGGTCCGTCAGTGCTGCATTTTACAACTGGGACACACCAGAAAGAAAATCCGCTCCTACCAGGTAGATGAAATCTTTCCACTTTCAACCACTGATTCTTTCCTAGGCCAATGCTCTCTGCAAATAGATTTTCCTGACAAAATAATTTCAGCCAAAACAGAGCATAAACATCCAATGAATGTATTACAGTACCCAGTAATGTTCAGTCACAAAAGCAACATAAATATGCCCCAAGAGAAGCAATGCCCCACAGAAACAACTCTTCAATCCTGGCAAAATTATCTTGCAGGACTATGATCAATAGCATGATCTAGAGGAAAAACTGTGAAAGTTAGTTTTATGATGAGGCTAAACATTAAGCAATTTATCCCCGAAAGTACTAAATTGTTGCAAACAGCAATCGAGTGACTACCATACAAGTGTATAAATAAAGTTCCCTTTTTAAGCTTGTTGAGGGGCCAGGAGCTTCAGTCACATAAAGGAAAACATCTGTTTGTTGATCCCAACCTGGCAGCTGTTGCTTTCAGAGCTGAATCTACTCTCTCATTCTGAGAGATCAAATACACTTCTTTTCTTTATATTCCCAAATAAACGAGGGGTTATGGGAGCTGCCAAGCCTGAAGAGGCAGCAACACAGCCCACGACCTCTTCCTAACCAAGCAGCAACCACTTTCTAAAAACAAAACAAAACAATCAGTTTGGTGAAAAATGGTAACAAATTATGTCCCCTGACACTCCGTTTCAAAGGGCTGTCTGGCAATAGCCTTGCACTGCCAGCAGGTTTTTCATTAATTTGTCAAAGAAGGCTCTAGTGCCCATCCTCATCTTGCTGGCCTGCATGGGACAGAGCTGGCCAGACACCTCCCTCTCTGACCGTGGCAGAGACCTGCTAGGGGGACACTTCTGCTCATACACCTGCAGGTCCCTGCCTTAGGCTGGTCCCAGGCTCCACTGCTGCTCCTCCCAGGGATGCTGCCAGCTTCTGTTCCCTACTGGACACCGGCCACCTTCCCCTTAAAACTATAGTCCCAAAGAAATACTTCCAGCAATTGCTGCTATTGACAGGCTTAAGTTGCGACCTGGCTGGACGAGTCACCTGCAGGAGAGGGACATCAAGCTCATCAGCTTGACTAGAGCTGGGAAAAAGGAAATCAAGGAAGAGGCACAACCGTTGCTTTCTTAGGAGTCAGTGCAAGTTACAGCAGAAGTCAAAAAGGAGTAAAAAGGAGCCTGGATATTCAGGATCACCAGTCCCTTGGCCATGACATGAGATGGAGGGACATGGGGCTCCAGGTGAGGAGGGCCATTGTTGTAGTTTAATCCCAGTCAGCAACTAGGTACCACACGGACACTTGCTCACTCCTCCTTCCCCCCACCCCCGGCCAATGGGATGGGGAAGAGAATCAGAAAAATTTGGGTTGAGATAAGAACAGTTTAATAATTGAAATAAAGTAAGTAATAGTAGTAAGATTAATGAAAAGGGTCATAAAAAGAGAGAGGGACAAAACTCTGGGAAAAAAAAAAAATTATGCACAATACAGTTACTGACCAATGCCCAGCCTGTGCCCCAGCAGCAGTTGGCCCCTCCTGGCCAAATCCTGCCAGTTTATATCCTGGGCATGACCTTCTAAGGTATGGAATATCCCTTTGGCCAGTTCAGGTCAGCCGTCCTGGCCATGTCCCTCCCTGTCTTTTTGTGCTCCTCCTCACTGGCAGAGTATGAGACACTGAAAAGTCCTTGACTTAGGGTAAGCACTACTTAGCCACAACCAAAACACTGTGTTATCAGTATTATTCTCATACTAAATCCAAAACACAGCACTGTACCAGCTACTAAGAAGAAAATTAGCTCTATCCCAGCCAAAACCAGGACAGCCAGGCGGCTGGAGGTTGAGGCTGCAAAATGCCTCTGGGCAGCTCCATCATCAGAGCACAGGGGAACAGGGACCGATGTGGCATCAACCCAGCCACCACAGAGGAGGTGGCAGAGACTGCCTGTAGGGACAACATGGGAAGGGGCACACCACATTCCAGGTCACCCCCTTCCCTGTCCTACCAGGCAGCAGCTTCTCCTCTTTCATCCTCACCCCCCCTCTCTCTCCAAACAGGCCAACACAATGGTCAACTCTTCTCTCTCTCCAATGGTCAACACATAGTGCACCAAATGCTGCAAACACAAAGCCAAAGTGACAGCTGACAACAGCTCCTAAGTGTAAAATCTAAATTAAGGAAGTTTTTCATGGCATGAGTCAAATGAGGCAGTTTGTTGACAGCTTGTTCCTTTCTGACCACCACACATGCTATTTACAAGAAAGAAAAGAGGTTTATTTCAGCACTCACAAGTAGGAAAATCCCTTACGAAACAAGCTTTTACAAGAAACTGAGAGAAGGATAGTATATGCCAGGGGCACAGCAAATGAGCATACACAAGTACCTCGATTTTGAGAGCACATTACATGTTTGTGCCATGCTCCAGGCAGCCCCAAGGGCATGCCCTGTCAGTGCACACAGCAGCAGCCCATCAGTGCTGACCAGACAGGCACCAGTTTTAAACCCATGTGCTTTAAACATCCCCTGGCTGCTCTCATTGACATGCACTGTTTTGCAGATATGGTGGGTTGCGGCTCCTGACGCTTCTGTCTGGTGCTTCTTTGGAGCACCAGGTGTCTGCTCAAGCAATGAGCACGTAAGGACTGCCCAGCTGAGAGTACCTGATTTCCAGGGCCACTAACCCTTCAGAGCAGTTTGAGATAAGCCCTGCCTGCAGCTTGGCCCTGCCTGCAACTGGCAGCCAGGGAGGGCACCCTGCTGCAAGCACAGGTAGCCCCGGTCCCCTGGACACGCTGACAGCTTACTGCCCCCTCTCCTCTCTGCAAACACCCATGCCAGGACAGTCTGTTGGAAAAACAAGCCAATGTAACTCAGACTGACCCAAGAGATCATTCTTCCAACCCAAATACGTGCCAGAAACTGCTGTAGAAAGTGCTTGTCATGTGCTGGGAAAATAGGACTGCGGAGCTATCAACAGCCAAGGGAGAGAACTGACCTAAAAGCTTTCTGACAGGGAACATTTTTGTTGAAATCAGATGCTCCTGACAGAAATCATTGTGAATCATTTACTAGTTAGGTCTCTTTGCTGCTCTGACATTATCTTGATATACTAGAGCCCCAACTCTCCTTGAGGCAGCCATTCCCCGAGCTGACACCTCCCGCCTACACATCTCATTGCATGCATATCCCCAAACCCTCTCTTTCAACATCCAGGCAGCCAAGCTCCCTTGTTTAATCCTAGAACATAGATAGTTTGGGTTGGAAGGGAGCTTTAGAAGTCATTTAGTCTGACCCCTCCAAAACGGGATGAAGATGAAGATGTAATTGCACCATAGTAAAAACCACCCAAGCTAAAGCTCTTCCTTTGTGTTCTGTCTAGACAAGAGAAGATATCCAGGAACAGAGAGGAAAAGGCAGAAGGAGGAAGTAGCTAAGAAGCTTCCTCTTCTCCTCTATGTTCCTCTTTCCACTTCCCTTTCCAGTGTTTTTATACCATTTCCTACAGTAAAGAAACAGAACAAAATAAAAACAACAACAACAACAACAAAAAACAGCAAAAACTAAACCAAAACACAAAACTAAACCAAAAAATACACAAAACCCCAAACAAACAAACAACAGCCCCCCCGCAAAATGTATATGAACATTCATGTGAACTCAATGTTTCTCTAAGGAAGAAAACTCCTGCAGCAGCTTATGTGAACTTCACCTTACACCTTCAAACCTTCATATGCAGCTGTTCATATTTTTCATTGTGATAGATCTTTAATAGCACTGATTATTCTCCCATTCAATGTCATTTTTTCCTTCATGCTTTTAATCTTCGTCTGGAGATACAGAGATAAGCCTTTGATCACCTGGTTTTATCAAGTCTTTGCTTCTGAATATCAGCCTCTTTGAATTTCACAGATGCTGCCATTACTTTGATCTGACCAATAATTTGAAGCCCACAGGTTTCAGGTGGGAATGACATTTTATGACTAGAAGTAATTGAGGCTTAGAAGAGGATTACATACCATGTCAACTTCAGAAATACTGTCCAAGCTTTCAACTTGCACATCCACCCCAACAGGAATTGCAGGGCCTGAAAGAGAAGGAGATTTAGATATGCAAATAATGGGTCTTTTATATCATCTGCATTTAATTAGCACTATAAAGTGCAAAACATTTCTGAACTTAGGTTTTACGTTTCTGTCAATGGCTCTTCATGTGGGGCTGGGGTAAGTGGAGTGAATAACCGTGTAAGGTGCCTTTTGAAGCATTTATTATCTTCCCCTTGGCATATACTGCAATGTTGACACTCTGCCCAGTTAATCCAGAGCTTGGATGAAACATTTGCATATGTTTTAAAAAACTCAGCCATCCCATCTTTAATTTTAGGCTTTTGCGAACAAATTTAGCCCCAAGAAGAGGGGACTGAGATGAAGAAATGGCAAGCAATGAACATTTCCTTGAAGGTTTCTCGTTTTTTACCAAAAAGACAAGCTATATTAATCTCTCAAGAGCCCATCACCATTCATATGACTCACTGATGATATTACTAGTTTTCCACAGCAGTTTCAAAATTAGCAACCAAAGAATTCACAAAGAGTAAACAAGCAGAAAACATCCCATAACAAATGCACACACTTCTATCACTAGAAACCTTGTATCAAAACTTCACTGTAGACTGCTGCTCACTGTTACTCGATCACCATAATGTGCCCTCATGCAGCTTTTTCCCATTTCTCGAGCTAAGTGCCTGCAGAGACATGCACACCAAGCACAACCCACCAGGGAAGGTCAACAGGAACTGCTGAGGAACAGTCCTGGTGGATCCACTGCCACCTTGTGCTGTCAGTGTGTGGCACTCACAGGGCTCACACTGATGAGCCGATCCAGCCTGTCTCCAGCCTGGGCACTGCCAGTGAGACAGACCGTGCCAAAGGAAGCAGAAGCTCTGCAGACGTGTCTGGGACTTGCCCAGCAGAAATGAATTTTCCAAGAACCATAGTGGCCTCCATGAAGATTTGTGAAGATCTGCGAAGTTTTTCAGCACCTAGATTTTCTATCTGATTAGCAGCCAGATGGTATGTAAGAGGCACCACAACCCCTTTGTAGACTCAGACCCACACATAGCAGGGCCGGCTGCATGCATGTATTTAGCCAGAGCAGTATCTTCCTTGAGACCACAGCCAAGATCTGAGTACACCATTAGCCTAACAAGAGAGCAGAAATGCTGTTCTGAGAAAGCAGAGCACTTTTGCAAGTTGCCATCTGTCCTGCAACAGTATCTGCTGCAGCTGGTACACACCTCACACATCTTCAGGGCTTCCAAACACAGCCTTAGGTTTGCCTCTAAACGGAGGAGAAAGCAGAACCAAGTCAGCTTCAGTAGGGAAAGGCTAGTCACCATGTCCACGAGACAAGCTGCAACTGGCCCCAGTTTTGCTAGGTTTGCTAGGGCTTTGATAAGCCAGCCTCACCAAATTACAGTAGAGCATGCTGATGGCAACACTGTCCCCCTTCTGCATGCACAGTTCCAGACTGTTGTGCCCACACTCTCCATCAGTGGCTGTACTGGGTACAGGCACCCTGAAGGAAGCCCTGTGGAGCAGGACCAGGCTCCTCAGAACCACCAATTCCAACTCAAGTGACTGTTTCCCCAGCAATGGAGCTGAAACATGGCTAATCCAGTACTCCCAGATGCTCACAAACACTTACGTGTCACATTCAGACACACGGCTGTGCACTTCATACTTCAAAAATATTGCCAGCAGGCATTTGCAACCGAGAGAATTTCTATACAGCATCCCTCCTGCTCAGGAAAACATATTTTGTTTTTGTTTTTTAAACGAGGTAGCAGAAAGCACTTCGTGTGTGGAGATAACAACCATCTGTTGGTAGCCAATTTTTTTGCTTTTTTTTGCCTTTTTTGCCTTTTTGTGTTCGGATACCATACCAAAGTCATAAAGGGTGAAGAAGAGTCATACATCAAGAAGAGCCTGGGCAGTAATTCAAATACTTATCTACTTGCTTAATGCCTTTAAATACCTAATAGCTCTTCAGTGGGGTCATGTTTGTTACTCTTAACTTGGGCCTCTGCTACAGAAGGGCCCAATGATCAGAGAAAATTTCTTCAAAAAGGCTCCACAGTCCAACACAGCCCACGTCAGGGCAGGCACAAGGATGCCCCCAGCACTGCCTCTGTCTTTTACTGGAGAAAGCATGAGTAATTAATATTGCTTATGTTCATATACAGCTGGGGACACTGCAGTAGTGCCCACAGCGCTTCCAAAAAGCCATGTCATGGTCGGCACAGTTCTAATGGAGAAGACATGGTCTCTGCCAGGATGGCTTCACCGTGCAATCAGGTTGTGCCAGAAGAGGACGGCAGTGGTTGCCTGTGGTACTTCCCACTGCGGCTCCCTGGTGCTGAGGGCCTGTGTGCCCAACACATGCTGGGCAGCCCCCCACAGCTTCCAGACTGCAAGAGAGACTGTGTATGAATCCTTAATTTAGTCTTGATTCAGGAAATCAACACCCACCCAAAGTCTATTCACTGCTGCAATTTCTATGTCTGTCTGAAAAATAATCACAGATTAAAAACAAACAAACAAACAACAAACATCTCAAAACCAAACCCACAAACATAAGAACACTGCCAAGCTGGCATATGTCCTGCTCTCCTATTCCTTCCCCATCCACTCTTGAAGATAAAAGACTGTGTCCATGTTCTTTTCTTTGCTCATGTTCCTTCATCAAATACTCAATAACCAGCAGTTACCTCTTTGCAAGGACAAAACCTACGGTTCAGACTGGAGCTGCCATGCAGCTTTATTAAACCCAAAATAAAGGGTGTTCCATGTTAAGCTGGAGAGTCTGGAAAGCCCTTGAGAAAAGAGGCCCAAGGCAGTGTTAGGTGTCTGGTACACCAGTGAAACTGCTTTTACTTTTTCTTTCTGCAGTTAATCATGAATTTGAGGGATGACAAAACAGCGATTGTAATATAGAGAGGGAGAAATCATTTGAATACTGGACTCAAATGTTTAGATCTTAATACAGACAGTATGAAGATGAGACTGCAAAACCAACTTATTAGTGGAAATATTTAGTCTGCCTTTCTTGGGCAAATCTTACTACAATCAGCAGGAGCAATCACTGCTTTTCCCTTCTCCCTGCTCCTCATTCAGAACGTGAGGCTGAGGCAATGAGAGAGCACACAAATGGGAACGAGGGCAGACTGAGACACCTAGACCCTTTGGAGGAGGCTTAGACAAAAAGTTGGGCTGAGCAGGGAAGGGTGGGTGAAGGTCCAGTGGGAATAGCCCAAATATTGCTGCCTGTGAGCTAATGACAGGAATACAGTGATCATCAAGACCTGCTCCAGGTAATGAGCACAACTGAAGCCCTGTCTAGAAATGCTCTCTTTAAACCACAGAAACAAACTCTGGGTTTCCTTAAAGGTATCTTGTCTACAGCACATACCAGTGAATTAAATGGCTGTGGATCAGTCACCGACAATGTCAAGAGATCTTTGGTCTCAGCAACCCTTGGAGTCAATTAGGAACTGCTACCTTTTCAATCCTGTCCCTCAGTCAACTAAACTGTTGAACCACTGAGGCTATAGATGCTTTGCCAAATTCCTTATCAAATTCACTAGGGATGAGCAAAAACGAAAAAACCTCTTTACTGAGAGGGAGCAGAGAATGATGAGGGTGTGAACGTGAGGGGACAAGAATAGCTGAGATGGTATACAACACACTGAACTGGTAGACAGACCAAGTAACTTAGATTACAGCATTAAATGCAGAAAGCCCTCATCAACCAACTTGTTCTTGTCATAAACAACATTTTATCAAAATTCACTTTTTCTTCAGAAAGAAGAAATATAGAGGGATCATCTTAGATAATTATAAGGAGGAAAAGACCTGAATACTGTAACACTGGAGAAATCTCAAAGCTCGAGGATGTTCACTGCTGCACAGGAAGCTAAACAGATCCATGTGAAAGTTGTGGATTTGGCTGAAAAAGGAAGCAGTGCTGCTTTGCTTGAAGACTGCAGTCCAGCAAAGCTTTGCAGCTCATATTTTAGAGTCTCTGAAAAGTATTCCAAATTCATGGAATTATTCAAATTAAACAAGTATTTACAGATCAAAGTCTAGAGGTAACTTGTATAACCTTCAACTAGAGCATTTCTTCCAGAAACAGCAAGCATGTCAACATTTATTATTCCCATCACCGTCCACAGAAGCATCTTGCAGAACACAAATCCTAATTCAACAGGACTGATACAACCAGAAAACAAACGGTGTACTCCTAAATCTTCATAAAAATCACAGACTTCTATTTTCAACACAGAAATGAACCCACCAATAAACAATTCCCCTTGTACCTCAGACACAGAACAGTGGCAGCTTCCAAGTAAGCTCAAGACACTCACGCAGTCATTAGTAAATGTAACAATATAAAAATTGAAAATGGATTTCCCTTTTGAAGGAGATATTTGTGTGTTGAGAGAGGATTTAAGTGACCTGAAGCACAGACCGAGGCTGATGGGAGTGCTTCTGCTTTCTCCCTTTATTGGACAGTATCCATCAGCCCCACAATTTCTGCATAGGGTTTACATATAACACGATGGAGCATCCTTGCAGCTTCTCACTGTAAAGGTACCACCTTCTGAAAATGAATTCACATTTGGAATCCACTCACAGACATACACCATGCCTTATTATTGTAAATTCCTGCACATCCCTGTTCTAGCCTCAAATCAAACTTTGCTATTGAAAAGATACTTAGGAACCAGCCTGTAAAGGTGTTTGTGGCTTCGTATGTCTTTATTCCTTTGCTGAGTTCACAACCTGGTGTGCTGAGAATCAGTGGCAAGAGGGCTCCCTCATTTCTTTTTCCCCTGCAGTAAACTGCTCTGTTTAGAGACCTACTCTCCAGTGAGAGCCACTACACATTCAGCTTAGGTGCTGCACATAGAAAAGATGGTGTTCAGAATACCTTCACAGAAAAATCACCTTGCATCTGCATTCAGTGGTTGTACAAGGAGAACAGATGGACACAAAAGGTCTCCATTTTGGGTGGGTTCTGACACAAAGAAGACTTTGTGGCTTGTTTCACCTTGCAGAAACTCCAGTTTGAGTATCAAACTCTGCCCCGGCTTGAATGGGATGCCTGGCATGGGGCTAGCCTGTCCAGGGAACCCAGGAGGTTTCCACAAGTCCTGTTCAGGAATGACTTCAGAAGATGCCCAACACTAAAGTCTGTTGCACCCCAGTCTCTGCACCTAAAAACACTCACCGGGGAGCAGCATGAAATCTTCAAAGGGTGAGTCACTTCCCAGTCAGAACTGGGCACAAACATGTTTTTTGTTTCTGAACACTGGAGCAGGCTTTGGAAGATAGGGAAGAGCATGCTACCGTGAAGATGCCTGGAGTCAGTTTTCCACCCAGCTCTGAGACTAAAGCTTTGTGACATCTCTTTATTTTTTCCCTTTGGCAGTGCTTTCAAAGGCTCATTGTTTCCCTGTGAGACAGTACCTTTGTTCGCTCCTGTATCTTTGGAGGAGTGAGGCAGATGTAGGCCCTGAGATAAAAATATCTACGTTGGAAATGATCAGGTTTGAGACTTCTTTACTGAGAGACATCTCGTGCACACCCAGGGGGGCTGCAAACGTCCATAAGAGATCCCATGCCTGCAAGCTGCAAACCAGTTTGCAGAGTATCTTCGTGTGTGTGTGTGTTCTTATACATATATATCTACGTTTTAATAAATGTATATATGAATGGGGCCTCTTGGATGTGGGCAGCTTCCAGGCAGCCACCACCAGGATATGTTCATCGCCTGCCTTGTGACTGCAGAGAGCTTCGTTCCTCTGCATCTCTCTGACAGCTGTTCATTAGCAGAGAAGCAAGTTTTATTCCAGCCCTTGATAGTAATGCTAAGTGAACTACTTATGCCTTATTCACCCCACCATTCATCCATCCTGTCAGAAGTACTGCCCAGAAAGGGAAGCAAGGACCAGCTGAAGTTAGGCTACTAAGCTATGAGCAAATATAATAAAAGTAAAGCATTAGGCTAGTCCTTAATAAAGAAGATACAGCTATTTTAAGTATCAACTAAAGCTGCTTATTCATGGGCTCCCTGTAAAATATGAGATGTCATAGATGAAATGCTTAAAATGGGTGTTTAGGGAAGGCAGCAAAACAAACATTTACATAATCTTTAAAAATTAATAATAGTAAATAATACCTGAACATCTGCTAGCTAGAACAAGGTCACTGACATGGAGATAACTCCCGAAGGGTCAAAAGCCCTGCAGTCTCTTTTAGCTCATGGAGGCTCTTTGACCATCAACAAAGCAAAAAACTTTGTCAATGCCTCTGTACCCAGTCGCCTGTCTCTAATGGGCTGGGAGCAGGCAAGACAACCATGCTTATTGGGCTGTTAATAACACAACTTACACAACATTCATTTGCTCACTTGCTCTTTACAAAGGTACTTCTTGGAAAACCTTTCACCTTTCTCTAATGTTGGGGTTTTTTTTCATTTCACCTTGCACAAGCCCAGCCTGCTCTGCCCAGTGGTCACAGCTGTGTTGGGCTGACTGTCCTCTGCAGAGCAGCAGGAGTCACCGTGGCCACCACTAAGCAGCTCACACCCCAGCTCCTTTTTAGCTTAAAGTTTAACAGTGAAGTTGTAAATGGGTGCACCAAACTTGGGAACCATCACAAGTTTACAGTACTGGGTTTCTCTTTAGTCTAATGTCACTCCCAATTTCCTCGTTATATTATTTATGTTTTCCAGACTTGAAGTACCTTTCCCACCTGCATCATAACATTGCAGGCCCAATGCAATGCCACAAGGCTGGAATCTCTCTTAGACCACGGTCCTTGAGCTGCTCTCAGAGGGGGTCTTGGGGCAGCGACTGGTTACAGCCACGTGCTGTCCCAGAGGCTCCTCTTCTCTGCTTCCACAATACAAAAGCCTTTTTATCCTGTGCAGGTCAGACCACATCAGTCTGACTGACATTGCCACAGCAGAAAACTGGAAGGACTCACGGTGCATAACAAATCACTGTGACTGCCTGACGAATAACATTACAGACGGAAATATGAGGATTGCCTCTTACCAGACGTTTTCCCATCAGGCTTATCATCTGTCTCTAAAAATACACTGCATAATTCTGCAGGGGGGCAAGAACTTGTAGCACCCTCTATCTCCGTGTAAGCCATGCTTTCCAAAGCTGGAGCCTCAATGAAGTTGTTTCCATGCTTTGTTCCTTATCACGTGCAACTTCAGCACAACTTTGCTAATCCCACACCTTTGTCCCAAGAACCTCTGTAAATTAAGAAGATTTAAAGCAAATATTAAAAAAACACCACATTTTTCCTGTATAAATAAAGGTACCTTCTCAGTAAAGGCTGTTAGGATATTTCTCAATTTTATAAATATTAGTACAAGACTTTTGGCTCTAGAAGTATCTTATGCTGTGATGGGAGGGGGCACGGGAAAACAAGACAAGAGGGAGATTAAAATGTATTTATATTAGCAATGGAAGAGTGACTCTGTAGTTAGGTATGCATGTTTGGTGTGACGTGCACAGAAGTGTTTCTCACAGGCTCTGTGATACTGATGAACATAGAAAAGATTGGATCTGTTTCCAGAAATATAGTTCAGTGGTGCCACTGAGCATCGAAACGTAAACCATCAGCACAAAACCCCACAGCTTTCCCCCAGAACACAGACATCATGGCCTCAGATATATCCAGTTAGGGGAAAAAAGTTTTAAAAATCACTGTGGCTCCGCAGCTATCTCCAACTGAGTCATGGGAAGGAGTCCAAATTTCCTCCCAGAGAAGCCCTGTCATCCTACCCTACCAGACTCAGGAGCCAGCAGGTCTTTTGTCCAGAGTAGCAAGAGCTGCACAGAGAACAGATTGGCAAGCTCCAACCTTCCAGTTTGTCCACATTAGGCACTCAGAAGTGATCAGCCAAGCTCCAAAAACTGAGGTTGGCTTAAAAAAATAAACCTGAAAACCTAACACAGCAGCCTCTGAGCTTACAGCAGGGCAGGGCATACCTGACATTTAGGGAGGCACATACGCTTCGGTGAACTCACTCAACAGAACACAGTATCTGCTTCTCAGTGTCCAGTCTGTTAGGGAGGTTGAAGCACAGCAAATCAGCAATCCCTCTTCATGTGTGTGAAACCACACAGCTGCCTATCCACCTTCAGGACACAACATACGAGTGATAGAAATCAATGAAGTGTTGATCAAAACCAGTGAATTGTTGACACCACCACTGGAAGTCTTGCACGGAGCTTTGAGCAACCTGGTCTAGCAGAAAGTGTTCCCTGCTTATGGCAGGGGCGTTGGAACTAGGTGATCTCTAAGGTCCCTTCCAACCCAAACCATTCAGTGTTTCTGTGACAAAGCACTGCTGTGCCAGGCAAGCTGTGTGGGATCACCACTATCCGTGAAGGAGCAGCATGCCAACAAAACAAAGCCAGACTGAAGGCAGTGGACATCCAGCCAATGCCTCACAGGTCCAGCTTTTGCTGACAGAAGATTGGAAAAAAGGAAGCCTTGAAAGTCAGTTAAAGAAAACAAAGACCAATAAACAAACAAACAGGGGGCTAAGCCAACAAGGTGGTTGGCTGGACATTCCTGACAGTGACCATCTCGTCCTGGAACCAGGAGGATTTAGGTGAGTCCATGAAACCAACCTCATGTCTCCCTGGTCTTTTCAGTTTTCAGCAGTCAGATTCCTTCCCAAATCCACTCTGCTGAAAGGCTCACCTTTCCAAAGAAGTAGCCTGACAGGAAAGGAAATGCCAGGCATTATCTCCCTTTCCCTAACCAGAGACCGGTGCAGCAGTATCACTGGAGTATCACCTGCCCCATCTGGAGCAGGTGGAGGACCCAAGATCAGATCATTCAGCATCATTTTTACAGCCAAGTCATAAAGGAGCAGGAGCAGGTTTCATTTCCAGTGCCCCTAGAGCCAGATCCCAGACCTCAGGCCTGAGCCTCAGCTGCACCCCATGGCTTGTCAGGTGTATTCACACCAGTCCCAAGGAGATCTGCCTATGCTCCACGCAGAGGGCAATTTAAGGCAAATTCTTCAACCCTAGAAAAAGCAGATCAAGTTTAGCACCGATTAGCAGAAGAAGTTTTATCTCCAGTGGTCAGGCTGGGCTGCAACTTGCTATAAAATAACAGTGGGGGGCAGGCAGGAGTCACTGATGATGACATTTGAACTCTGGAGTCTGGAGATATACACATATATAAATTGTGAGCATGGGGCCAGCACCGTGCTCTTAGAACAGCACATCTGCACTGTGGGGAGAGAATCATCTTTCAAGTCACACCAGGGATAAGCAGGTCCAAGAAGCTCCAAGGAGTTCTTTATTTTGCAGTTTGATAACATCAGCTGCAAAGCTCATTGAAACTTCACAACTACAAGTGAACGCTAAAACCTGCAGCTTGCTCCTCTTCTCAGTATAGTGAAACATCTACTGGCAGGGTCCATCCTGACCTTTTGGGAATGACAGCCAAAAAAAGTCAACTGCAGCAACTGGAAGGAATGTAGGAACTGTACAGGGCACAGAAGGCTATGAGATGAGCACAAGGCCTCTCTGAATTGGCACCAAGTCCCTTCCCTTCACACTAATGCATTTGGCCAGAGGTTTGGTGTTTTGCTTGTTTCTTTTTAAATCAGATGATTTTAATTATATAATTAGATTATTTTTAATTAAATGAACATGAAAACAAGAGAACCATTTTATTCTCACCTCCAAAAGCTGGCCTCATGGTGAAGTCATGTTCATCAACTCTGAGAAGCTGCTCTGTCTTTCCTTTCCAGGCTTTGGTCAAGTCATGATTCTTCTTAAAGATGTGACTGCAAAAGACAGCAATAGCATTGGTCCGATGTCTCTGTGCCTGAGCTGCAACTGACTTCTGCCAGCCCAGTTTCGGACCTGCAGGAGCAGCAGCTTTGTAGGCACAGTCGGAGGGAGGGAAGCAGGGAGGCTGCCAGCACCACGGCATAGACACAACACCACCTTTCCACAGCACTTTGTGCCCCCACAGGTGCCCTGCTGTCTCTGCCCCACTCCAAGATGGACAGGGTCCTCCCTCCGCCCCAGGCACCACAGCTCCCAGGGAGGCACAGCTCCTCTCTCATGGAGGAGCTGGGATGCAGCAAATGTCACGGCTCAGAGCAAGCAACAGTAGAAGCAGCTGGCTGCCCCACATTACCTGGCCAGGATTTGGCCAGGTACCAAGGAACATTGTCATGAGAAAGCTCTTTTTGATGGTGGTCACGCAATGTCAAACACTATTCCGAGACCATCTGCCCCAGGAACTTCAGTTCAGTGCCAGCAGTTTGTGTGGACAGAGGGTTTGCTTTGTCTTCTTGTTTTCTGCAATAACAAAACCGCCCATTCCTCCCTTCAACAGCAGGAAAAGAGGAATTTTAGCTAAAGAAGTCTGCAATCCTTCACTTTTCTGAATACTAAGGTAGGAAAAATTCTAACCTTTTTTTTTGATAGATTATATGATAACAATAGAAAAAGGATGACAGCAAACCCCTGAGAAAAGTGTAATATAGTCACTAAAATCACATAAGGGGATAACTAACCAGCAGACAAACATGCATTTGTGGAATAAAATCCGGATCAGCAACCCTGGCTGTTCTCCAGTGGTGCAGGATGGAGAACTTGGACCGTTAAGGTTCCTCGACCCCTTTGCTCCGGACGTAAGATCCGACAAAGTTACAAATATTGCTGCAATGAGCTGTTTGTCAGTAACTTACTAAAAGTAATAATGATAAAGAGAAAAAAACTTTATACAAAAGGGTTCAGATTCCTTTGCCTGTGTAGAAAAAATATTACTGAAAATAAGAAAAAAAATCTTGGAGAAAAAATAAAGCGACTACTTAGGCTTAAAATCTTGGTCAAAAATTCAGAGCTTACAATCACCACACTCATAAGCTTGGCTGTGGAAAGTGATGTGCTTGGACTCATTAAAATACAAAGCATGATGAGTATGAGGCAAAGGGAGCAAAAATCATAAATCACAAATCAGAAGAAAAGTTTCCCATCAGAGTGCTCATTTCAGGAAAGAAACTGTGAAACCTAGGGGGTGTCGATGGCTGCTGCTAACATCAATAACCCATTTACCTTAATAAGGAGGTGAAAAGGAAGAAACAGAATTTGAAAATAAATATATCAAATGGATGTTTTGAGGGAATATAACCCCTTGTGCTGCAGGACACATGCAACATGGAAAACACTGGACCCCTCCCTTGTCACTTCGGGCTTGTGTTTCAGCCAGGATGTCAGAGCATCTCTCTCCCTGCTGGCTGTGAAACAGAGCCAGCTGGAGGAAGCGTGCTTGGCACAGCTGCGTTAATGGTTACCTAAAAGCGGGGTGTCAAACCAAGCACAGCCAGTAATGGGAATGGCTGGAGGCAAAAGTTTAGCTTTTAAGTGCTTGCCCCAGGGGGGAAACTTTGCTCCTCTGCAAGGGTTAGGGCTGCTGCCAAAGTGCTCCGCTTCACCATCCGCAGTACTGCCCCTGCACCTGAAAAGCTGGAAGTGGGGAAGCAGAATCTTCCTGTGTCTGCTTGATTTTAATTATCAGGGAAAGGTCAAAGTACCACAGTACCAGTTCAATCAAGTCTCTCTCCTCAAAGAATGGGGGGGAAAAAAAACCAATTAAAAATCCAATAAAACTTTGGATTGCCTGTTGTATGAGGAATTAGCATGGAAAACCCTGGCAGTTACAGTGCCATCTTGTAAATCGATGGCTCAGCCTCACTGAAATGCTGTGCTTTGATCAATTCTTTTAAAAATCATCAAACAGCAAAGAGCACACAGGAGAGCTGCTGAGAACAGTCTGTGGCCACAGAGGCTTCAGAGGGCTGGCTGGGGACACAGACACTGTCTGAGGAAGGAAACAGGTTTTCAGGCACTTCCTTAGGCAGCGGTTGCATTTAATAGCCAGCATTTAATCACCAATTCATGCCCAATCCTTCAGGTATGTGATGGACAATTCAGACTTTATAGATAGAGCCCTGTCACTTCCTTTTTAATCAGCTTAATCCATTTACAAAGATTTTGTACAAAGATATTTTTAATGACAGGAGGTCTACACAGCCTTCGAAATGTGTAACTACTTTTGCCTATTTAATCCAATTCAAGACCTAATGTGTTTGGTCAAAAAAAAAAAAATCTTTATAACAGTGTTTGACATCAACTATGGCGGTATCTTCTGACCCTCTCCCGCAGGTACCCCACGCCACCCCCATGGCTGGCTGGCATGGGGAGCACGTCACTACTTGCAGCAAAAGTGGCACCAGCTGCAAGTGCTTCTGCAGAGCTGAAGGATGCACCGAATACTGCTGTGCTGCCCGTCGGGCGCCTTCGCCAACAATCTGATCACCGCTATCTCAGAAATCCTCCCCGATGTATTTATGGTCTTTAGCATTTATGATTACAGATTTCTCAGGGTTTCTTTCAGCTTTATGCACTCTCTGCAATTCATCGCTATTCATTTAAAGCCACCCATTGCCCCATCTCTTTTTTTGCCACGTTGTTCATATATAATTTTACTGCTGTTCTTACTTCGTTCAAAGGGACGAATTTGATAAATCTGACTTTTGTGAGGAATTGTTCCTGTTTACAGAGGAGAGAAGGGGACGGGTATCTCACTGAGCCTCAGTAAAGACTTGTCTATTATTGCTCTATTTTTTTTAATATGTATTTTCCTTTCCAGTCACTTTTATTCAGAATTGTTCTCAGTTGCACTAAAGACTTCTTATATTGCCAAATATATCAGAGAAAATTAATTATTGATGGCATGAGAAATTACAGATAACAGCTCAGCAGGACTCAAAAAAGTGGGTATCTATGCAGACATTCAGATTTTTCAGAGCAAGATAAAAAAACTTATCAAATTGGAAACAGTCCTCATGCCATAGGGTGTAAGGCAATGGCTAAGAGGTGAGCGTGATCTCCATCCTGAGCCTGGCGCAGCTGTTGGCAGCCGGAGTCTGTGAGGTATCTGCACCTTCCTCTGGGAAATTAAGCATTGTCTTTGGTCACAAGATGGTATCTCATGGTCATGGGACCTGGTTCCAATTACCTCTTGGGATCCAGAAAAGTATTGCTACAGTTTCAGTGAAATCTTACCTCACTTCCGTATATTCTCTGGAGAAAAAAATTCCAAAATGCATTAGTTGAAGGTGTCATTTACTTTGTGTAGCAGCCGCAGTGGGCTGGAGGAGACCTGCATACTGTGTAAACCCGGCACTAAGAAAGTACAAAACCTCCTGTTTTTCTAATCAACTAAGCATGTGACTGCTGCAAAGATCTCCTGGAAGCTAAACGAAAAACAGAAGTACAAGAACAGTTTGTGACTGTCGTAACAACTAGCTTACTCCAAGATGAGCATTCCAAATTTATTTTCTCCATTGTGCTGTGAGTGTATCCCACATAGATGTGTATCTGTAATCCTAACGTACATGGATCACACGGGATCAGATGCGGCTAAGAAATTTCTGACAAGCTGGAAAACTCAAGGTCCTCTATTTTGTCGAAGTCTCTTTCCATTGCTTGTCAGGGCCACCAGTTCAAGTGCTTGAGGAGCCCAAGAAGCCCTGGCACCTCCAGAACAAGACAGGTCTATCTGGGTTTGCATGGCTGGCCGCACTCTATTGCTTCAAGAGCCCCAGGGGAGAGATACTCTGTTGGCTGATTTCTGGATGCAACATTTAACTCATCTGTAGGTTTATGTCCAAAGCAGGAAAGAAGGTGACTTTCCTTTCCAGCTTTCTAGAAAAACTAAACCAGACTCTAGAAAATGATGACACAAGATCAAAGCACATGCACAATCACTGCTATCGAGCACATTGTCTCCCTGCTTTTGTTTCACTGCTGTGATGCTGCGGTGTTGGGGAAAAAATACCGGGAGACATCAAACCTCGCACAACTAGAGGTTCAGCAATGCCCTGGACTTGAATCCCAGACGAGCAACACACCTGCAAAAAATGTTTATCAACATTTTAATCACTGAGCCATTTACTTGAGATTTTCTGAGAAACCACCATACAGCAGAGGGATTCTGTAGGGGCTGGGAGGTACCACAGGCTAGAGGACATGTCTGCATTATCTGGTTGAAAAATGTGATAAAAATGCAGCTCTGAAAGGAAACAGAGGGAAGTCGCTGCCAGCAGCAGCCGTTTCAGCAGGGATCATTAGACTCCTTACTCCAGGGGACTGCTGTTTGGAGAAAGAGACTGTGTGCTGAGCCTTGTGCTGCCGTGCCCTGATGGTCATCTTCTGCTTCTGGTTCCCAAACTAGGACTCGCATGTAGCGTACCCTGAAAATTGCAACTCTAATGAGATACTCTAAATCACTGACTACTTCCAAAAATCTTGGCAGGAAGTCTTTAGCTAACAAAAACTCAAAGCCACTCCTATTTCAAAGGCACAGTGTTTCTGCTGATCGAAGCATGAGGCTTCGCACAGCTGGTAGGAGAGAGGAACAGGCAGACTCGGAGTTGGGTGGGTATAGGTTGATGGAAACCCGGCATTCACTGGCACAATCCAGGTGGTGAATTGAGTTCTCAATTTATGGACATTATGCACATTACCAGAGGCATTATCAGCAATTTTTATAGAGCAATAAATATTAACAAAAGTAGTCATTCTCAGAGCTTCTTTTTCTCTGAGTGGAAATTTTGTCCAGCTGGATAATCTAGAAGGACTGCCGGCATTTGTTTGCCGTTCCTGAGAGGCAGCCACTGCCAAGCTACTGAAGAGTACCCTAAGCTCTTTCAAAAACTCAGTGTTGTACATTCCAGCAGCACTTGCTCGGCACTTACAGTAAGGCTGATGTGCTGAGGAAGCTCCAAGCACAGATACACACGCTGTGCACAAGCCAGTACTACTCACAGCAAGTCAGATATGCCCTGGCAGCATTAGCCTAGATTGGGTACCCAGCTCTCTGAAAAATCCCAGCCAGCAACACGGCACAGACCACTCAACACATACACCTGCACCTTTCCACACTCACACCATCCATTTCAGCACCAGTCTCTTCTCCCTCTCTGGAAATATATTTCCTGGTGTGTGGGTAAGGCAGGGGCCAGCCTGCCCTGCCCAGCAGTCACCCAGGGGACTCTGAAAAATGCCTTTGCTTTGCGGTTCATTTATCACTTGATTTCTCCAAACAAAACGAAATGCAAAAATTTTTAACCAACATTTTGGTTAGTTATGAGCCCTTGGTTTTGTGCACCCTTTGTCAGCTTGCAAATCAGCAAGAATGCCCTTAACTTCATAGAGATCACTGATATCCTTTGGTTTCACAATATAAGTGGCAGAGACTGTACACCCTGGAAAATGTGGAAAACTGCCATCAAAGTGCAAAGCCTGGACCCGCTACCTGATGAGCACAGACCCATTTCCTACACAAAGCCTGGGCTCTCCAGAGCATAGCATGAATCTGCAACGGGCAATGATTAGGGCAGTGATGGGCAAAAACAGTGGTTTCTTTAAGTTATACCTCGATTTCTAGAAGAGATGTGTTATCGGTGAGGTGGGGGACGCAGGAGTAAGAAAATATTAAATGCAACACAGTTTCTAATTAAGCAAGGATTATCCCTTCCGCACATTGAGCAAGGCACCACTCATCAAAAAAAAATTAACGCGTTACAGTTCAGTATTAACATAAACCAAGGGGAATAATTAAGGGTGCAAAGGCAACCCTTAACTTAGAATTTCTTAATTTGGGTTCCTAACCTGACTCTCCCATATTCCTTTCCCATAAGGCACAGGCTCAACCACTTCCCTGCATAACGCTGGCAGACAGCTGTCTCGGCACCTGTGGGACCAGCTACCCCAAGCCCTCAGAGCTCTGGGGGTAAGGACCTCCACACAGCGTGAAACTCCATGCAATGTTCATGGAGTTCTGCACTACAATGTTCAAGTGCAGTGTTCTGCACTTGAAAAACCCAAGCTACCTTCTTGAAGTCAATATAAAGATCTTGGATCAGGTTGATTTATCCCCTTAATGGATACAAAATATCAAACTTATCAAATGTAGATTCCCAAATATAGGAACACATTTTTCTTGGTTAGTATGTTTAGTGTAAAATTTGCTCTATTTCTTATGGTAAGTCAGTAAGAGAAATGCTAAGCAGAAAATGTGATTAAATTATTCAAAAGATCATTGTTTTAATTTCTTTTACATGACTGGGAAACCAGCATAGGAACTAGCTTCAGTTTCCTTTTACTAGATGAGTCCACTATTTGTTGCTGGGATAGAGACAACTGAATTTTTTCTATGTAAGTGGAAATTTAAAATACTAATGACACTGCTCCATACACTTATTTTTGTCACAACATTGCAGAGTTCTCTGTATTAAGAATATCGTTCGCATTTGATAGTCCCTAAAAATTCTTTTTATATACTTTTAAATAACCACATTGCATAGGAATTGTATGGGGGGGTGTATGTGTGTGTATATAAAATATATAATTATATATAAAATACAGTTCCTCCGGTCCTACCTGACTGGAAAACTTTTCATGAAAACTATTACATCACAAAAACCTAAATAGTATCAGTTATTCTTTGCAGTATATAAAACTAATTTTAGCAGTGCTTTGACTGCCACTCTATTACAGCTCACAAAAATAACGTCACTGTAAAACCAGTAAATTATTGTCACCCTGTTCAAATGAAGTACCAAACTTTTAACCCAGAGAACGGCACTACTTTTGGGCAAAGCCGTATTTAAAGAAGGATTTATACTATTTTGTTACTTCAAAGCAAATGATCTCTACTACACACAAATGGTTTGCAAGGAAATGCTACTGTTGAATCCTGCACAATCCCCAGAACATAGACTTCGAAATATTTTCAGAGTTAAATGAAAGATCTCATTCAACAATTGAGATTCTGTGGAAATCTGTAGTAAAACTTCAGTTGACTTTAGGATTTCAGGACCAGGCCCTGGCTGTTTCAGCTTTATAACATTAATGTCACTAAAAGCATATGTCACTATTTTTTCAATGTGTAAATCTGAGAGCATATTATGTATTTTTTGTTTCCAATTACATGACATTTATCTGTAAAACATTCAAGTAACAACATTCCTTTTAAGTGTTGAGTGTTAAACAAAAAAGCCCAATAAAATAAATGAAAACATGAGTTTACAGCCATAGTGAGGCCATTTAATAAGATGGATTAACCCAATTTTATTTTTGAGCCCTTCAAACAATGAATAGTCTTGTAAGATATAATTGCCACTGGATGACATAACCACAAAAAAGGATAACATACTTTGGACTGTCTGGCAGGTTTGGAAGATTATCTTTTCTAATGTAAACCTCTGGACAAATCTCAGCAATGGTAAATCTAATAAACTTTACTAATACCTTTAACTCTTTCCTGTGCCTTTGTTTGACTTTAAAATACATTTTTTTAAAGATTCCGTGTATTTCTTCAAAATGTATTTTCAATTTTACAATCCCTGGATAGCTTCCAGGGTTTAATTTATCATTAATTGCCATAATGCACACTCCCCATCTCAAATTGTTAGAAAACAACAGGCAATTCCAAGTGAACGTGAGTGGCACAGACATTCTAGCAAGCAGGTAAACAACCTGCTCTTGAAACAGTGCTGAAAACAGTATGTACATGTGAACATCTCTATTAACTGCAACTCCTCTGAATTCTCTCAGTAATTTGCATATATGGCTAAGAATAATTTTACGACAATCCATGCTGAACTGGTCAACTTCTCTGCAAAACCTGCCTCGCTCACAGTTAATATTAGCATTAGGAGTGTCCACTTACAGCAAAACTGATTTTACTACCAGAGACTGGTATAAAACATTATCTATAAAGCTCTTTACACATAGAATAGACACAAAGACATTGACAGAGTAGGTTTTTATGTCCGTGTAGTTATATTATTTGTAACGTTCCAGGAAAAGAGACACAGTGTTTTACTAACACTCACCTTGCCCTCTGCACATCCAGCTGGCTCGTCCACCTCCTCCTCCTGTGTTTTCTGCTTTCCACAAGAAGAACTAAGCAAAAGATTAATAAAAGGAGTTTTGCAAAATAAGGCATCTTGCTGGAAACGGGAGCCGGGCACTCTGCACTCCAGTGACCTCCTGTAGTACAAGTCCCCCCGGGCTTAAACATTGAATCAACTCTAATTCCGGCGTCGCGCGTTGGTGGCGATCAGCGGCAGAAACGCTGCTGTCCCGACGTGATGCTTTCGACAGCCTTTCAGGGGCTTCGCACTCAAAGCTTTTCCCTCATCACCGCTTAATGATTGGCCATTACTCACCAAGTTTACCTCATAAACATTTCCACTGGGTCCTAAAGGATACTTACTAAAGCCATTATATAAAGACCCGCAATTCTGCATGCGGCTTTTTGCTCAATCCCCTAATCTCAGTGCTACCCTTCTGCCAGACTGTAAAACCAGGCTGTTCCTTTTCATTAGGCATTCCACATTTTTGGATCCTTTGTATGACATCTTTTTCAACTGGAAAGCACCTATGCCACACTTCAGACATGTATCTCATCGTAAAATGTATGTATTTTGATGAGTTTATAGCAGCTGAGGGTTTATTTTCTGATTTAGTCCGGCTCTTCATGCCATTGAACATAGAATATGAGCTATTTCCTCTGAAAATGCTGACTTTATTTACTGTTAACTTCCAAAGGAAAATTAAAACAGTAACTCCCAATCTATACATGCAATTGACTTTACACAAAACAAGCCGCCATTAACGTTTGGGGTTTTTTACAAATAGGTATTTTGCATAATCAGGCATTTGAACTCTTCTCAAAGAAGATTTAAATGAAAATTTCAAAGTTACAAAGCAGCTACACTTCTTTAATCACAAGGAAGAGGCTGTTTACAAGAAAAACACTGGGGGCTTATTTCCTCACAGCTCAGATGCAGGACAATGCTGACTGTCCCTCTGTCAGTCGGGAGGGGAAGGGGAGTTACGTATTGGGGTTCTCTGGTTTGGTTTTTTATTCAATTTCTAATGAAATAAAAAATTAGGTAAAAAGACATTAATATATCGACATCAGACTGTTCTATGTCAGAATGTGTAAGTAACTGCTGAACAACTGACATATTTTTGTCTGAACTTCTAAAAAAACTTATTTTTTCATCCTTGTTTCATTGCACCTGCAAACAAGGTTATCAACAGTGCACAGAAACGCTAAAAAAGAAGTCACATTTAGACTTAGACACACAATGGGCTTTCCTTATTTTAGAAGCTGTTACAGCTACTTTAATGTAATATTTGCTATAATGAACAAAATCTAGGAAGTTGTAGGTAGCTTGATAAATACTTGTTGAGAAACACAATGAGAATTTCACTTAAGTCAGTGCTATCATGTTTGACAGCAACAAAATGAGAGCTAGCTAAATTTCCTTGTCTTTGAAACAAACATGCTGAACAATAATTTGAACAACAATACCAGAGGAAAATTATCCCACCCATTGCTTTCTTCTATTTCACTCCAATATTTAAACAGTCACAGACAAAACCTCTCAAAACCCTTGAAAATTATAGGTCTACTACTTGTATATCCATTTTCACAGTATTCATGAATATTACCAGTGACTTTTTAAATAAACTTAAAATAAGAAAGTCTCTGGGTCCAATGTAGATTTTGGATTTAAAAAAAAACCAAAAAAAACCCCAACCACTAACCCCCCCAAATAAACAAAATAAAACCCAACCAAATAAAAAAATAAACAAAAATCAAACAAACCAACCCAAAAAACAACCACCAAAGAAACCCCAAAACAAAACAAACAAAAAAACCACACCAACCCAAAACCCAGGCAAACAAAAAACAAAATGCCATGTGATATTTAAAATACATCCAAAGAGTGGTTTGAAACTTTATTACTGGTAGGATTGTAATAAATACTTCTCCTTAAGCATGTTCAGATATACGAGAGTTTAAGTATAATAAGGTTTAAATTCTCTTTAGTAAATAAAACCACATACAAAACATTCGGTTCAACACATTATGTATATTTCTGGTATAATGAAAAGACAATAGCTCTGGGTAAATAATTATATTACATATTTATAACTATTGCAAGAATAGACATGTTTTGTAGTATTGTCAAATTTAAAAACAAGATATACAATTGAAAATACCAGAAGAGGACATTCAAATTTTCCAAAAGATTATCCAATCTTTCTTCCAAAAAAATAAAAATCAAAATAATGCGAGTAGTTTTCTGGCCCCTTCTTCCCTCCCCTTCTCCTTTCCCCCTTCCACACACACAAAGCAGCTTCAGAATTTGTTTATGTTCCCCCTCTAGAAATGTCTCATGGTAAATAAAAGTGGTTACGAAAGAGTTCACTGGACACAAACACATAGTAGTGTTTCATTTTATAATTCCCTCTCCAATTTAAAATCTTATACTAACTTAGATGGGTGACTAATTGCATTTATGTTGCATAAAAAATTAATCAACCATTTCTTAAAAACTGTCTTTTTCTGGTTTATAAATTACTCAGATTTAGGCCCATCCCACATGCCTTCATGTTACTATTCCACTGTACTGTTTCTCTAGTGGGCACTCAATTAACACATGTCCCACTTTGCTTTTCTTACAAGTAATATAGGTACATTAACAACATTCGTAAGGACTTAAGCATAAATACAAAAAGTAGCCTTTGTAAACAGTTCTCATGTCACACCCAATACAGAATGTTCAATGAAGCATTCAGGTCCCTGCTGTTAGGACAAACAACCTTATAACTCAAATATATACTCGTTAGCCAAACATATTCTGCGAAATATAAGAGCTGCCAATGCAAAGGTCAGAAGGACGATCAGAACAGTTGATCCAGTGTGGTTCGTGTTGACTCTCGGCTGCTGCACCCGGTTAAAGTCAGTGGAGGATGGAGCCCGTCTCTGACTCTGCTGCTGGGCACGGCGCTGTCGGGGACTCATGGATGTGTTAGTGGACACAGCTGGAGTGCGCTCCTGGCCAGCCACCGCATTGGTGTTCTGAGTTTCAGACTAAAAAGGAAACATGGAAGAAGACACTGCGTAAGATTAGCAAGAAATAAAATCATAAGGACTAAAACATACTCTTCAGATTGCTGTTAATACTTGAAAGCCTGATAACACATGTCACTAATGATGACAAGATTGTTAGAGCTGTCACTTTCGTCCATACACTGTCTAAGAAGTATATTTCAAGCTGCAAACTAGCAGTTCTATGGACAAGAAAAGGCTGAAGAAAATCTGTCAAACAGTATTTGTCTTAAAGAGATTTCAAATATCTTTGTCTAGGATTTGTTTAAGTCTCTGTTGTTCAAGAAATCTTTAACAATATTCTGGATAGTTAAGTCTCTGAGCATTTGTTATGTCACCTACACTGAAGGGGAAACAAGGCCAAGAGAGGAAGAAGTCCAGAGAACGGTAATTAAGCAGTGCTGCACTGCTTCCTGTGGACAGCTGGGTCCAGAAGTCTGTTCTCATCACCATCAACACCACTGGAAACACAAAACAAAAATCATCCCAACCACAAACCACCTATGTGATCCCAGCAGGAGTTCCCAAGCACTGCACATACGCAGACACTTACCTATTGCCCTCTACTGGGCAAACGTCGGTCTGGCATTACAAGTACTAAAAAAATAAACTTCGGCAACTGATGTTCATTTTTCCAGTTTGTAAGATTGAAATTATGATCTCTGATCTTCCACTGGACTAATCCTGCTTGCAATACTAAAAGGCTCAAATTTCCAGCGTTTCAGTATTAAAAATAATACTGCAGCACGGTCATTAGAAATAAACATTTTGACAAGGTTCAATTTAAAAGCACTTAAAAAAAAAAGCTGCACTGACAAAAAATTTTTTTTTTCTGTCTTATTTTCAGTTCTCA
Source organism: Oxyruncus cristatus (assembly GCA_013399855.1). Classification (NCBI taxonomy): domain Eukaryota; kingdom Metazoa; phylum Chordata; class Aves; order Passeriformes; family Cotingidae; genus Oxyruncus; species Oxyruncus cristatus. The sequence goes on along the minus strand of VXAY01000696.1, from coordinate 631,489 downwards.
GAACAGTTTGCTAGTATTCCTAACTTAAAGCAACTTGCAGCTATTCTCCAGAAGTTAGCTTTCTCCCCCCTTCCTTCTAGAAGATTATCATCACAGCAGGTAAAACTGGCACTGTGTCAGCCAGCCACTATATCCATAAAAGACACCCTTTCCACATAGCCAGATAGGGAATGCCCTCAACTGTGTATCAGGTTTGAGGATCCACAACACAGGAAGCAGCATCTGGTCTCCTGGCCATGTGTTCTGCATGCGGGGGAAGAATTCTCCCACATTTACAATTAGTCAGCGATTCGACCAGCCCAGGAAGACACCTTCCTTTCCTCATCATTACTATTTTCCCAGTTTTTATCATCAGCAAGGAAGTACTGATGTAATAACTTGTCACCTTTGACAACTTGCCCGTTTACACAGGCTTCTTGCCTAAGTAAGCAAGCAGCTTGGGTAGCTTCAAAGAGAAGTGTTTTTAAAAGATACATTTTATCAGCAGAGATATCAAGAATACCACGAGCAGCCTGCCCTGACTTCCATTACACTCCAGAAAAAAGTAATTCTGCTTCATTTTGAACTCACTTGAAAGCTCCTCATGCCAAGGAAAATAAAGACTAAGAGAAGCCAAGTCTTCGAAAAACTAAGTTCCTAGATTCATCAATGTACCATCTTCCAGAAGGGGAGAAGGAGAGGAGTGAATTCAGGACACAAGAACTGCCAATTCAGCAGGTAAAGTGCTTTCCTCTTCAAATAGTTTTAAAGAAATAAAAAGGAAAAAAAAGTCTACAAATATTCCTGATCCTTCATATTACTAACAAAAATAACTAGCACTTGCTGTCACACACATCCTCCCAACACTGCAAATTTTAAATTTAAAAATGAAACAGAAAGGCCCTCTTATGAATAAAACAAGGTGTCATACACTGATATGAACAGATCTGTGATTCGAGAGAAACCTCACTGACAGTTTTGAGGCTTTAAATTATTTTTTTGAGGAAATTATAGATGGATCATGGCAGCAGCAGACCAACTGCTTCACCCAAAGCTCAGCTAATGCACTGCCTTGGGATTCCCAACATCATCAATGACATGCAGAACTAAGTTAGATAAGAAAAGAGTGATTATTACCTGATATAAATTTGGGACCAGATGCTACAGTATCTTAAATAATACATACATGTATCTCCAGATAAAGATTTTTTTTTGTTTGAAGACTTAATTGCTAAGATCTCAGAAGTGACAGATGGGCTGTATTAAAAATTTTTTAAAATATCACAATCATCTTGTTTTCAACATAATGGCAAGTCTTTAAATTCTCCTTAAGCAAAAATGTCAGGATTTTTAGAGTAACACAACACCTTGCATGACACAATTTCCATTAAACATGAAGTCATTTTCTGCCAAACCACACTGGAAATGTTGTGGATGAGGGCTCAGTAGACTAAAAATAGAAATATTTAGTGAGAGCCACATTGTAGCCATCTTTAGCAGCTGATTTTCACAGCCATTTAATTCGGACTCCTGTCATGTTACATATTATTTGAAGCTTCTGAAACTGTTAGGACTAGAAGAAAACTTTGCTCTGAGGACATTTGAGTTTGATGAATAAGACTATTTATATATTTATATATTAGGACCAACAAAAAGTTATATCATCTAACAAAATGCAGCTAAGAAATTTACACTATATTCAGTCTACTGAAGAATGGTAACATTCACTGCACCATTTACATCTCCAGGCCATTATTTTAAAACTTTTTATCAGAAGTGTATAAGTATTAAATCATCTTAGAAGGGATGTTTTAAAAATATAACGAACTCCAGGAACTCAGAACCATATAAATCCTCTGGGTTACTGAAGCCTCTTTCAGTTACGGTCATGATTTTGAAAAAGATGCAGAAACAAAACGGCAGAAAGAGAGATGGAATATTTGTTTGTCTGTAAAACTTCCAACTGAAGAAAAGCTGAAGTTTGACACAGCACAGCTTAATGGTTAATACAAAAAATGTCTTTTTTTTAATGAATCCAAGTTAGGTCAAGACATTTAAAATTGTTGCTGTAGTATTATGAAACTTAAGACACTATTTAACAGTGATAAAGGGAAATACTTTTTACCAACGTATCATTCAGAACACATAATTAAAAATAAGGGCTTCTGTAAGTCTCATGCATCAGAACACAGCCTCATTTTCTGACAGAAACCTCTTTCATCAATTCAAGATTAGCTGGCTTCAGTTACACCATTTATTTTATCACTCCTCATAATGCTTCATCCAGCCAGCATATTATTGCAGGTCACTACTATATCATACTGCTTAATAACAGTACAGTTATGGTTTAATGGTTTAATAACAGTAAGGTGTATTGAGGTTTGATGTATTCCCAGCTTATCAAGAAAACAGTCTAACCACAGCTTTTACCTTATCACTTTATAAGTCTCACCAAGTATCAACTTTATTCATTAATTATAAGCACAAAGGTGGGACATCATTCCACATCAATACACCAAATGTACTGCTATAGGTTTGGTAGGATTTCAGACAGCCATAATAGTCCATATGGATTTAGTCAAAGCAATCGGGGGGCAGACGGAGCAATGCAGCCCAGCAGCCTCTGCTTCAGTAAGCTGCAGAGCTCCCCAGCCTCCACTAACAAGTCCCATGGACTGCAATGAGAGTTTTGGTACCTAAATTTAGGTGATCACTAGCATACCAGATGACCTTATCTGGACCCGAGTCCAACCTGAGTATCTATAATATATTCTTTCAAAAACATTCTTTTGCTCAGATGTGGAAGGATCTCACTAGTCTTCTTAAGACTAAGGGCAATTACTTTTATCAAGTCAACTTTCAGCAGTACCTTGCTTGCAATATGAATACTCAAATAAGAATAAACCTTACTTTGGCCTGAGTACACATCAAGAGCTACTACAAATTTAAAAAAAAAAAAATATATTGTCAGAAGTGTTCTCTGCGCTGGCCTCAGACTCCTCACAAGTGCTATGCTGCATAATGCTTTAAGTAGCTGTTTCTTATTAATGCCTAAAAACTGTTCTTTGCAGCTCTGTACCCTTTTACACAAGTTGCTGTGGCAGCATTTTCCAGAGCCTTCATGGCAGCACTGTTCCTTTTCTTGTCGTCACGCCGTTGTACTCATTGGACTCGATGATCCTTGTGGGTCCCTTCCAACTGAGAAAATTCTGTGATTCTGTGATTTGATTCGTACCTGCACACCTCGATAATGTTGTTGTGACAAATCTTCCTGGGAAGCAGCTATCATTGGCGTGAGAATAAACCCCTTCCCATCCTTTTTCTTCATTCAGAGATAAGCCATTTAAAGACTTGATAAACATTCTCTAATCATATCAGTGCACAAAATCTTATCAGCCAATATGTAACATTTTTTCAATAAAAAAAAAGGGAAAAAATAATTTTGATGTTACCCACATCTAACACAACTTAATAAGGTAGAATTAGGTCTCTACACAACAAGAACTAACCTAATAAACTAATTTTACACATGCAAGAAGCCCAGCCAAGTGGAAAGGATCTGAGGTTTGCATGGATACTCCTTCACACCTATTAGCAGATCAAGGCCCACAGTTCCCCGCTTTGAGAAGATTTCTATTTTCTATTTTTTGCATGAGTAAGAACACAAAAATAGCAAGCTCAAATTCCTTAAGATAGTCTTTCCTGTTACATGTTTCTTTTTTCTACTGTGTGACTGTTTTCACTCCCAAATGGCTCCAGGGAATTCCTAACACTCAAAACATGACAGCTCAGAAACATAGCTGTTGCTTCAAGTAACAATCATGAATGAAACAGTCTCATCCCTTAAAACATGAACCCACGTATTTACAGCTAACCACATATATAAATGTTTTAAAGTATATTTATACATTTAAAGCTCTCATTTCCCATAGGACCGTTCTGCTGAAAATTAAGGTAATCATTACTTAATAAACCAGCATAATCGATTAAAACAATTTTCCTTAAAGTGGGATTAATCAAAAAAGTCTCTTTTTCCTCAAGAAAATGCCAGCAATGCTTTTGTGTGTCAGCTAGTTCTGCTATATTAGCCAGGATTTGTAATAAGAAGAATAAAATACAATGGTTTTAAATCCTGAACAATCTGGAAAAATCCTTATTGTGGGGGGGGAAAAAGTATGCTATTAGCATGTTTATATTTCTACATAGCTTGAAAATATGTTGCAAACACGCAACAGATGGTCTGATGTTATTTGACATGTTTTAGGTTTTTTAACCAATCTGCAGCTCCGTCCTCTCTCTAAAAAAGGCAGCTTAGCTGGGATTTGCCTTCAATTTACCAGTGAATTTAGATTGCATTTGCCACAGTCATAACAGCAGCTGCCTTGGCCCATCACCAAACCTTGGTCACTTCCGAAACCATTATGTAAGCCCTACACCTAACAGTATTAAAACATAAGTGTCATACTTCAAATGGTAAGAATATTTTAGTCTTACCAAAGAGGTTATAAAAAACAGGAAGAGAATCCCAATTAATATTTAAAAGCTACAGGTTATCACTGAAATATTTTTTGCCTCTGGCTAAGAATTCTATCAAAAAAACTTGTGCTACATTATGCAGATGGTAAACTGCAGTACTTCAGACAGCACAGTATTTTAATGAACAGTTAACCCATACGTTAAAGGAACTACTGGGAGCAAGAATTGCTAAAAGAACATTACCTACTGTTTTTAAGGGAAGGAAGTGAAAGCAGAGGTGGCTATTTCTAAAAGTGATTCAGCACACTCTTTGCTAAAGTTCACACAAAGATTTTATATAAAAGTATGCAGAAGTTCTACAGAAATGTATGAAATACATACTCCTAATTAAGACTTCAATCAGCTTAACAGGACAATTCCATGTTCAGGCTATGCCCAGTAAAGCTCAAAGATGGAGCATACCATTGCACTTGCTGGATCCAGGGATGCTCTCACTGCACCTTCCTGCTGGGGCTCACGTGAGACAGCAGAGTGTTTCAGTCCTGATGTGTTTGAGGGTCCAGCATCAGACTTCCGGGATGAACTGACTTCTGCCTACAAGAAGGACATATGCACACTTCAGAAACAAGATCAAAATTGCTCCAAAAAGATCTGGCTTATTCTGGAATGTGTATTTTAATGTGAGAGAACATGAGGCTTACCAAAATGTAATAATCAGGTATGCCAATTGCCTTTCAATCACACACCAACAGGTTCAAGAAATTTTCACTCTTTAGAAATAAGACTCTAAATGTGCAAATATCAGTAAAAGCAATTTTAAGTTTTTTTGAACGTAACAACAGATCTGACATTCAAAAAAATGCACAGATGTATAGAGGAAAAAAAAAAGAAAAGATTCTTTATCAGATCCAGGATATTATGCCAGAAATAACACCTTTTTTAAAACTCCTGTTTCGCATGTCCGTAAGACAATGCTGATTCCTACTGCTACAAGTGAACTAACACTGCCTGTTCCTCTGCAGGACTAACAAGCCTTTGGTGAGTGCTAATTTAATGTGGCTATGTCGGTTCTAGTATGAAGTTGCCTCACAGCCAGAGTGGGCATATATGCATGACACTACACTAGGGTCAGGCATGCATACCAGTTTCCAGTATTTAAATTTCAGAACAGAGTAAAAGAAACATTACAAGTCCTTATAATACTGCTTTCATACACAATTATAAAATGTCTATGAGGCTTTATTTCCCAGAATTTAGGTTTCGTGCTTTGGGAAATTTGAGACGAGATCAGTAGGGACGTGTAGAAGAACACGAAAACCAGTATATGCCTGCAATAATGTCTTGGGAATGGAAAAGGACATAGCATCATAGTGCTGAACTGAAATACTTTAAAATTCATACATGTCAAAAAAAAAAGTATGACCGGATTAATCTTTATCAGTAAGCAAGTCACCTCCCAAGTCATGTATCTACATCCCAATTTATTATAAAGATGGCAATTCCAAATCTAGTAACTGTCTTCAAATGCAGATGTAAGTAGTAGTGGTAGCAGCAGCAAGAAATACAAACAGTGTATTAGAAACCAACCAGTTATGGTGATAACAAACTGATAAGATCACAATATAATACTCTTTCATGATACTATTTTGTTTGAGGAAATTAAATTCCCTGTTTCTTGATGTGTATTATCTCAGAAGAATCTAAAAAACATCACCGAAACAACCTGAAGATGAATTTAAGATTTGAAAATACTTACAAATCTGACAACACTGCTTTCCCTTTGCACTTGACTGTTATAAACTCTAATATTAGACAGGATAAGTTGTGACTCAAATATGGACCATCAAAAAAGCAACACACAACTATGAATAATTTAAACTGGAATGGACCTCAAGATGTCACCTGGTCCAACTCCCACTAGAGTCATGTCCAGTCAAGTTTTGAGCAACTCCAAAGAATCTCTTTTGAGATTCCACAGCCTTTCTGGGTAGCCTGCTCCAGTATTTGACAACTCTCAGGGTGAATTCTTCTTTCCTAATATCCAATTCTGAGTTCCTTCCCTCAAAGGGACCCTCTGACCACTGTTTTTCATATTTCTACTTTTTCCAAGATGCTTTTTCATCCTTACTGTCAATCTCTCTAAAGCACATACACTACAAAATGTGCATTTGATTTACTTTAGTTTATGAAAATACTAAGTCTACTATCTAGGCTGAAGTCAGACTAACATTCAAAAAAATAACACTTGGAAGTTCTCAAACTTGAAATATCTTTTTTTGTCACCCTGTATCTCTTTACTCCAGCCCTTACCTCTACTTTCAGAAAAAGCTCTAAGGAATACAGACATCACGGAATGATGACAAACGTATTTAAACGTTATAATGAGGGTGAGTGGAGAACTAACTTCACCGTGATGGCAACGTGTAGGAAAAACATTTGTTTTACAGTGATACGTATGCTATTAGTGTTATTTATCGTCTATCTTTCCTGTTGTTTTTTTTTACGCAAAACGGAATTTATCACATATAGCACCTAAAAAGCACAGAACTATTTGCAAGTCAATACAGAGCTGACAAAAAATGTAATTTTCTATTAAAGCAGACAGAAACAAAGGTGGAGGCTCACAGAAGAAGAAAACTGCAATGAGAAAATATGTGGGTTTTTTTTTTCCCCCTCCTGAATTTCATATTCCTTTCTCAACACCACAATGGTGTTTTTAAAAAAAGTTACCATTTTGCTTAAAGCTGCTATGAAACAACTTCTCATAACCCTCTAGACTCCTCTAGAAAAAGTTAGGAAATCTCTTTTTTAAGGATGAAGCTAATGCAGAGGTTGCTAGTATGTTTGCCACTAGAGAGACTCTGTCAAATTATACATTCAATCAGCAAACTGATATTAAACCTTATCCCATAAATTGACATGGAATGTATCCAAATTATTAAAACCCTCTGTATTCCCTGCTAGTGATTCATACCATTAATTTACTACAAACACATCAAGTGAATACCTCAGCCTAACATCAGACAAACAAACAATAGGAAAGTCAAGTGAGGCAGAGAAGTAGGAAGCTTAAAAAACCCAACCCCTAAAATTTGATTGGAGAAGGGAAGAAATGCGCAACCAGAGGACAGAACTGATTTATCTCGTAAGAAAAGCTAAAATAGATTGTAAAAGGCTGGAGGCTTTTTGTTCACTTTTCCCTTGACAAGTGCTTGTTCTTAGAAGGTGGTGTTAAGTCTATGGATACATGGAAAGCACCGATATTCTTAAAAGACTGACGTCCCTAAATCTTCAATTTTAAAACTGAAGATATGAAATCTAAGTAAAGAGTTCTTTCTTAAAAAAAAGAAAAAGAAAAAAAAAGGCCTTGATATTTCTAGAATTTCTTTGATGACGATTAACAGTTCTTAAGTAAAAATCAATCCTCCATTTTTAACCCTTATATATTGTAAAAAAGCCAGGAACAGGTAGTTCATTGCTTGTCAACTTTAAAACTCTGTCCCTAAACTAAAACTATCTCCTCACCTTTGTAAAACATTTGGAGATGTTTTTATCACAAGCGTTACTACACACAGACCTAACCATGCCAACAAGATGGCACAGGAGTATGCAGGTCCTGCAAAATTGGCAGTAATGTTGAGTAGAAGGCAATCTTTAATTTCACAGCACACAAAAAAAGTAAAAGTAGTTCTAAGGAGAGTGTTATTAAGAGAACATTGGTGATAAAAGGGGACATATGAGCATCCCTGACCTTAGTGAGGATGTGTTCTGCGCCAATGCCACATTGTCATCATATACTTCACCGTAGTTCCCTGATATCATGCGCAGCAGTCTTCCTTAGTGGCTGATTTAAGAATTTAGTGGAAAACCCAGTGAGAAACAACACTGTGCATGCAAGACATGCAACGTATTTGTCTAAACAAACCTTGCTTTCACTGAAACACAAGCTAGAGAACACATTTTTCGGTCACAGCAACTTCCATACCAGAGTTCAACTTTCAGTATCTTCAGATAGTAGTAGAGTAGTTCAAAAGAACCTGCAATCATTTTTCAGTAGTAATATGTTTTATTCCTTCCATAAGCCAAAAGGAGGGGAAAAAAAATCACATAGGAAAAAAATTTAGGTTAGCTTTGCCCAAATTTTCCTAACACTTTTCTGATAAGACTAATTCTGGAGAATTCAATATAAAGTTATTAGTGTCTGAAAATGTGGAAATAAAAGCAACATAGTTAGGCAGTTTTTACCTACTATAATTAAACCTGATCAATCAGTGCTTGAGACGCACAATTTATTAACTGGAAAATTGCAAGAGATCCACTCTTATTTTTCTCTTTCAGACTGTACCAAGAAAAGAAGTTTCTACAAACAACTGAAGAAAGTTTACTGAAATGATGAATGTTTCTGCGATTTACAAGTTTTTCCTCAGTATTTTTTTTTGAATTCTATACAAGACAGATAGAAGTTTAAACAGTGACTTCACCTTGAAGCTAATTTGTCTGGCAAGTTCTTTAGCCTCCTTGTCCGCCTGGCTTGACACGCTTCTGGATGTTAGTGGTAAGAGGGCTGTCTTCATAGATGTGCCACACATTTCACAACAGAAGTCTTGTGACCTGGCCACAAATGACACAGCTCAGAATAGCATGTTCTCATAATGTTCTCGTGTGCTCGTTTAAACAAACCACTTGCAAAACAATCCATAGAAAGACAAGTAGCTCAGAAGTACTTCCCCCCTGCCTCAAAACACTGTCTTGAAAAAAGACACTGAGAATTATTTACAATACAAACACATATTCTCTCATGTGATTTAGGAAAGTATTAACAACTGACTTACCTACTACTATTATTAATACTTTATTAGTAATTTCTTACAATTTAAAAACTTATTTATACCTACAGCAAATTAAAATTATAAAGATCTAACTATTATTACAAATACTATGTCAGAACCAGGAACTTGCACCTCAAATCCAAAAATTTTAGCTTCTGTGACAGCATTTCCTTCCCTCTCTCGCACACATAACTTGTCTGTAGGGCACACTGCAGGCTGCTCTCCAAGCCAGTGAGAAACCACTCAACCTTGATAGCACAGTATCAAGGCCAACCCACTAACCCTACCTCTGAGCAGAGTTTATTAGCTTTGACTCAGTGCCATGCTAACAAAACTCACATCTGCCTGCAAAATAATGTACTAGTTACCATCTGGAATGCAGTAACTTTGCTTATAAGGCAGGGATATGGCCTTCCAGGTACCTTCTCCTTCCCAGATGGGAAAAAGAGAAAGAACAAAAAAAACCCCCATAGGTGTAAGATCATGTAAGGATTATCCTGCGCAGCTGAGGTTGGAATGGTCCTCTGGGGATAACGCTGAGTTAACTGAGCAAGCCTCCTCCTCAGAGCAAGGTCAAGCAGAGCATGTTGCTTATGTCTGTGTCCAGTCACTCTTTTAAAAACCCCAGGGAGAGAAGACTCCACCTCTCCAGGCAACCTGTGCTGGTGCTTTGGTCACCTTCACAATAAAGATTCTGAAGATGGCATTCAGACTGATTTTTGTGGGTTTAGTTTGTGCCTATTGCCTCTTGTCCTGTTACCGGATGTCACTGAGGAGACTCTGGCTTTGCCTTCTTTATACCTTCCTTTCAGATATTAGGACATATGGACATGATCCCCTGAACCTTCTCTTCTCCAGTCTGAACACTCCCAGCTCTTCTAGTCTCTCCTTCAATGAAATATTCCCAGGCCCTCAATCACCTTTGTACCACTGTACTGGATTCGCTCCAGAAAGTCCTTCTTTCTTGTACCCTGACCTGGTCACAGCCCTGACCTGGACCCAGGACTCTGCTGAGTACAGACGAAGGATCACTTCCCTCAACCTGCTGGCAATGCTTTTCCTCATACAACCCAAGATACCATTAGCCAGGATACCATTGTGCCCTTCTTTGCTGCAAGGGCACACTGCTGTCTCATGATCAGTCAGGTGTCCACCGGGACCTCCAGGTCCTCGCCCTTCCAAGCTCTTTTCCAGCTAGTCAGCTAGTGTTATTCCCCCCAGAGGCAGGACTCTGCTCTTCTTTGTTGAACCTGATGACATTCCTCCAGCTACAGTGTCCTCCAGTGGCAGCACAACCTTCCGGTGTATCAGCTACTCTTCCCAGTTTTGTATCACCTGCCAACTTGCTGAGGGTGCACTCTGTCCCAGCATGCAAGTCATTAAGGACACTGAATAGCACTGGGCCCAGTATTGGCCTGGAGTACACCAGCCTGCAGCTGGATTTCATGTTGCTTATCACAATCCTTTGAGCCAGGCAGCTCAGCCAGTTCTTAATCCACCTTACTGTCCTCACTTACTTAGGCTGTACCTCAGGAGTAAGGATGGTAAGGGAGACAATGCCAAAAGCCCTGCTGAAGTCCCTATAAACAATATCCATTGCTCTCCCTTTCTCCACTAAGATAATCATTTCATCATAGTCACAAATCTAAAGTTAATTTCCTGAAGATCATTCAGAAGCAGTTGCTTCAGACTTTTGGCATAATTTCAGTATTATTATTTACTTAAGCACAATGATACATAATTATTTTGGTTTTCTCCCCCACTTACACTTACTATCAATTCCATCATACCCCTTTTTGCTCCATGCTGCAATTACTACTGTATCACAGTGTTAATTACAGTTCCAGACCTGAATTTTAGTCAAACCTCTAATACGACCACACAATGCTGGAAGAAACACAAACTCTCACTGTATTTTGTTTGACTAAGTTCCAAGTTTGCACAATATTTAGAGAAAAAAACCCCACTACGTATACAAGGCATTGAACTTGTTTTATATTTGGAATAAAAGCAAAAGAGCCGACTGAAGTGGCTTACTTTCTACTCAATGTGTTACCCTAAAAGTGAGTGCATATATAGGTACCTACAGTAACAAACTTAGTGCTTACTTCTTTGCAAGAGCTCTTCTTTCTTCTGGTGTATAATCTAGAGATCCTATTGCTCCTTCACCTTTGGTTGGCATAAATCCAATAATGGCCAGTAAAGCTGTTCTTACTAAAATAGGAAAACAGAGTTAAAAACAAGGTGGCAGAAACAACTGTTATGTCATCTCATTCTAAACTCAGAAAAGTAGCAGTTCTGACTGCAAAACTGCATTTTGTCCAAAGGAGCAGTCTGAATTTCATACAAGCATGGAAGCATGGAAGCAGCACTGGGGCTTTTTTGGTACACTGCAAGGCTTTCTCAATTTTTTTTTAATGTCACATTGTAAACAAAAGTAAAGCCATCAGCTGTAAACAAAAGTAAAGCCATCAGCCAACACAGAGAAGAAAAGACAAGTTGACACAAAAATGTTGCATCACTATAAAGACCAAAGTTTCAGACTTTAAAAATAGCTTCTGAAGATAAAATGGTAAGGCAGAACTAACAAATAAATAAGGGAGGGAAGGATGTTCATAGCACATCCTTCTTTTTGTATCTGTTTTCTGTATGTGTTTTCTATTACACATGAGTTCAGCAATTCAGTGAACACAAGCTCAGTGGTTTTCTTCCATGCAGCAGAATTTGTTTCTTTTATGTCATCATGCTGGGGAAGGAACTCAAATACAACTGCTTGTAACCAAAGTGTCATCTGAAACATCTCTGTTGACAACAACCACATTTGAATTTTGTTTTACACAGTTATGAAATCTAAGAATTCAAGATACTCTGCTAGTAGATTTGGTAAGTAAATATCACATGAAGATAAGAACCACATCATAGAAATACGATATTTATAACTCCTATTTAGAAACACAATATTTTGTACTCTTTAAAAAAAGGTAAAAGACTTCACAAAAGTTGAAGAGTGCTGTTCTAAAAAACTATAAGTGAAACTGATATACAAAGAAATAATTGATGCACTGTACTCAGCAAAACTAAAATCATATAAACACAAAAATACCACCCTGGGTTAATTGTGCCAAGTCTCATTTCTGTGATAAAACTTAAAAAAATAAAGGTAGAAAAGATTCAGTTATTCTGAACTCAGACCACAATGTCTTTCCTCATGAGTGTTCAGAACTACAGCACTTAAATTAAAAACTCCCCTCAATTAATATTCAAGGTGTTTTAGTGATTATACAAATACAGGGTAAAGTAATAGGATTTTCATAAGAACAATTATAAAAAAGAATATTTTAAGTAGTCTGAAAATTCTTAATACTTGTGCATCCAAATAAAGAAGAGCTCACCATGGCCCCTCAGTTTCTCAACCTTTTCACCCTGCATTTATTTAATACCATCCCCAAATCCTCCTATGTCACTCTTTCAAGACCTTACATTTCTCAAATTCTCCCATACTTTTATGCCTCAAAATGTCTCCTTTCCCACTATGCACATTCTTTGTGAGATTTTTTTTTTCAGTTTAAAGATCAAGTTGCTTGATGGAGGGTCACATTTCGCAAATAACTGTTACTTACTACTCCATGAAGGCTGCCATGTTTCAGGATGATGCCCTGAGATGCTTAAACAAATTTTCTTCCCCACTTCAAACCTGCCATTGGCCTTCAAAGGAAGAGGAAGGATACAATAAACCATGTTGAAAGTTAAATCTGGGGTTTGGTACAAGTTCTAAAAATTGTAATTAAAAAAAAAATCTATCTGCTAGCAATAAATGATAATTATATTACTATCAATCTCACAAAACTGGCATTTCGCTTTGTGAATAAAGAATTCTGTCATCTGACTCAATTAATACATGAAGAAAAACTACAAAACTATGCACAAAGGAGGGCCTTTGCCTCAAACTACAGGTCTGCCTTCCTACATCTGAGCAATGTTTCCAATAGAAATCAAGAGGGCCCATAGAGAGCACAGAAGGTTAGACAATCACATCAGCAATGTGATTTCTCCTGAAGAAAAAGTTTCCATTTATTAGGTGCACAGCTTCAAGCAATTACAGATTACCAAAGCCACCTTTGGAAGAATTCTGGACTTCAACTGACAGCATGAACTGTACTGTGCCACCTTTCCTACAAAAATAACATTACCTTAAATGCCAAGAATCTCTCTCTCTCTGGCACCTATAGTTAAATTGATGACATAAAACAGAAAAACTAGTAAGCTTGCTTACTTACCGTCAGCAAAATAATGCTGGGTGGTTTCATGGGATACTCAGGTGGTAGCACTATTCGCCCATGATAAATCCCTCCATCAAAATCTGAATCCGGAGGGCCTCTGACAGTGAAGTGCCATTCAAAAAGATTATCCTAAAATGCCCCCATCAATGAAGAAGAGAAAAAGAAGAGTTTGTCACAGATATAGATAACTAAATGCCATTTTCTTGAAGAAGGATAGGCTAAAGAAAGAAATGGCACACAACAGAAGTTTTATGAAGCCAAAATCAAATGGAAGGTTAAGAGAATCAACACAGCGCTAAGAACAAAATATTGTAGCTTTCTGGCAATTTGCCTACACTATGACTTCACTGAAACCCTCAAAATAATTATCCTAACTCCTCATTCTAGTTAAATCAATTATGACAAGAGTCTTACTACCCACCAGATGGAAAACTGAGTCAGTTAAGAGAAAACTGGATCTTTGCCTCAGTAAACAATTTCTGGAGAACCAAGAGGAGACCTACACCAAGAAATTAATGACACTCTCCCCAAAGCCCCTTCCATGCACAGGGACTTGACTCACATCGCAGAGAATTCACACCCTTGTTAGCTTCTCCACTAACAATCCTGAAACAGCTACTGTGCCTTAATGCATGAGGAACCCTTTGAAATTTAGATTATTTTCACCGGACATATAAAGAACTTCTCATTATTTCTCTGGGGTTATGAGTTTGGCTTTGTGTATGAGAACCCGTGCTGCCCACAACTTCCCAAATATTTATGAGCAGAACAGCTCTTCCTATTAGGACAGGAGTACAAATGAGGCTTGACATCTCTCAACTAATGCTGGACCCGGGTATTACAGGGTTGAGACTGCCCACCCAGTTACAACTTTTTGAAGTACACGAGATGACTGTCAACATTTCCAGCATTTCCTTTCATCTGCCACTGTTTTCTCCTCAGCAAATCACTGTTCTAATCCAGAAATAAGACCTTCATGTAAGTTACAAACATGAATTAAAACCCTACATTTCACTATACGAAAGGGAAACACAGGGTACAGATAAAAACTAGTTGATAGTAAGGTGTATTTTACAGCCTCTAGGAACACGTATTATTATGCAAGCAAGTTAAGTGTGTTACGCATTTCTGTGAACAGCTAAATCAAACCTCCTAACTGAATACCACAGAACACTGCCCTTTTAATTAATCCTGTGAAATCAGAAGGGATTTCTGTTTAAGCTTCTAACCACCAGAACATCATTGTCCTCTCAGCCCAAAAACTTAATTGGGTGTTAGGAGGACTTCTACAAGCTTCTACTTAAGTGAAATCGAGGTCTCTTACAATGCATCCAGAATCGTAGCCATTTACATTTTTCACAGGGTTTTTTTTAATGTGAAAGAGAAACCCCCAGGGATTACCTAGGGTTAAGTGTTTCATTGAGCAACTCAGTAACTGAGCCAGATGTCAGGTTTGGGTGTAAAAAGCTTTATTTATATATGATGCATTTAATAAAGTAGTCTCAGGAAAGAGATGGGGGAAAAAACATACCCATGCTATAAAACTACTCAGGTGTGATACAAACCCATTATTGTGCACTTTTCGCTAACAACTTGTAACTACAATACCACTGAAGTGGAATTCTGCTGTTGATTTCCCACACAGGAAAAAAAAGAAAGGTCTGCTAGCATTTAAATATGTACTTTAAATACCTATGCATTATAGAGAGGTATATATGAGTAACACTGCCTAACGAAAAGTTCTTGCAAACATTTAGAGAAACAAACCTCCAAAGGCTGTGCATGATAATGATCCGTAGGATCCTTCAGTTCTGCAGCCTCTTTCATCAAACGTTTAACAGCTGAAAAAAAAAGTGTAAAACATGGAAATTAAGAAAGTAAATTAATATGCATTGCATACAAAAATACACAAACATTTCACTCTTTTCCACTAACTAATCTTTTCCAGCATATACCAGCTTCTTCACTAGAGCTCATAGTTCAAGACACAATATAAACTACTCACGATGAATAAACCTTAAATGAGTTATACAAGCATAAAGTTATGAAAAATATGTTGCATGGTCACAGTTTCTCAACACGGAACTAAAGACTGGGACTAAAGTAGTTTTATATTAATAATTGCACCAAAGATTTTAGGAAAAATATAGGTGTTGTCAGTGGAGTTTCAGACTACAAGACGTACAAGGCTAACAACCTCAATATTTTATAATAAAGGGCATCATGTGAATCTTTAAAGAACTGCTAAAAAGCTTTATCCTGACACCCCTCATGACAGTCATATGACTACACCCTTAGTTGTTCAAAAGGAGGTCACAGTTAGATTTGAGAGAAACCAAGACATCAACAGTAAGAGGAGATGCAGTTTTATACTAGATTTGAAAATGAATATGCCTGGCCAGAAAAATTTACCCAGGGCCTTTGCACTTTGAAACTGCTACTGAGCGTGGACAGATAGATATTTTTCTATCCTAAATTCAGGATAGTCATTAGTAACCCTCTCTAATCTTCTACTTCAGAAATATCAGCATCATCTGTATCTTCTGCATCTCCTTTTTCTGGAACATTAGTAAGATCCATTACATCACTTGTCCTGCCAGGTGCCCTAATGTACATCACATGTTAATTAATGCCTAATAAAAAACTCAGCCAAACTGAAGAGAAGACTGAACATAAGAAATGCAGACAAGAAATTCAAGGATGCCACCTCACAAATAAGGTTAGTTAGTAAGTTCTTAGTCCCTCCTACATACAGGAAAAAGTGCAAATACCAGTAACCTCTTTAATCAATGACACAGGAACAGGATACCTTAATCCATCCTCCACATTCAATTCAAACCCTGGTGTCCCTGCCACTCATGTAAGTATTTAACTACAAAGAAGGAGAAATACTGCTCAGATTTCCTTACAGTGTAAGCATTAAGATATAGTGAAAGTGAACTGCAGTTCCTTGATTTACAGAGCCTCATATCACCAGATGACTGTAGGCTTTGTAGCATGCTCAGACTCCAGGGCTTTACTCGCTTCCACGATGCTGTGAGGAAAGCTACTCTAACAAAGCAACTGAGGAATTTAATTCCCATCTACTGTGAAAAGTTCTTTTCCTCCTTCACACTTCTTGACAGCTATAAACAACAGCTCAAAGTTTAATAATTTCACTTACTACAACCCAAAAAGAAAACAGACTACATGGAAATTTGCTGCTTCCAGTTGTTCCAATTATGCTGCTGCCACAGGGAGGTGTCAATCAAACACCCTGCAGAGCCCACCACGTCCTGTGGCTACACTGAATAACAGTTTGTCTCCTTCATCTTCATTAAGGTTATCAGTTCATTAGCAGGGAATAAGAAAACCAGCCTGGACCAGTAAAAGCTTCAGACACAGCACTACTTCAAAGCCAAAAAGCCTGGGCATTTGCCTTCAGAAGAGTGGAATGCACCAGGATGACATAATTCAGGACTGAACACCCAGTGAAGCAAAAGGGTAATCATGAGAAAACTAAGAACATACGTAACAAAGCCTAATGAAGATAGATTAGTCATGGACAAGGCAGACAGCTGTTACTGAGATTTTCCAGACCAAGAGGGACCAAGACAGAAATACAGTCTCCCATATCAGCATTGTGTGCCGTCACTCATGTTCAATGAGGGACAACTATTAGAACAAAATATTATTCCACTCCTGGGGCGGAAAATACAGCAAAATCTAATTTGGCTCTTGTATATCATGGAGATAGTTTGCTTATAAAAAGTTTTCAGTATTAACCAACCTAGGATATCTTAAGAATATATCAGGTGATCTAATTGCAGCCTTTCAGTACCTGAAGGGTGTCTAAAAATAAGATGGAGAAGGACTTTTTACAAGAGCATGTAGCGACAGGACAAGGGGGAATAGCTTCAAACTGAGAGTAGGTTTAGATTAGATATTACGAGGAAGTTCTTTGCTGTGAGGGTGGTGAGGCACTGGAACAGGTTGCCCAGAAAAGCTGAGGATGCCCCAGCTGAGGATGGAACTCTGAGCAACCTGGTCTAGTGAAAGGTGTCCCTGCCCCTGGCAGGGGGTTTGGACTTAGATGATCTTAAGGTCCCTGCAACCCAAGCTTTTCTATGATTCTAAGAAGCACGTGGATATGAAAAAAAGGCTGAGAGGTGGAGTTGTTCAGCCTGGAGAAGAGAAGGCTCCAGGGAGACCTTACTGTGGCATTTCAATAACTAGAAGGTGCTTACAAGAAAGAAACTTTCTACCACAGCCTGTTGGGACAGGACACCAAGCATTTTAACCTCAAAGAGAGTAGCTTTAGACTGGACATATGGAAGTAACTCTCTATGGTGAATGTGGTGAGGCACTGAAGGTTGCCCAGAGAAGCTGTGGATGCCTCATCCCTGGAAATGTTGAAGGTCAAACTGGATGGAGCTTTGAGCTGCGATCCAGTTGAAGGTGTCCCTGCCTGAAGCAGGAAGGTTGGACTAGACCTTTAAAGATCCCTCCCAATGAAAAACATTCTGTGGTTCTCTTTTCATATTGCTAAAAAATGTCAACTAATAGGATGCAAGAAAAGCCTGGAGTGACAAAGGTTCATTCTGAGAATGTGTGAACCAGTGAAGAAAGCATTAAATTGTTTCTTCCTTAAGCATTGCTGAAATATTCATGAACACAGTCCCTCCTTTGGCTACTGAAAACCTTGATGGAAGAAACAAACAAAATTCAGAGTCTGCCTGCAAGAAGTACATGACATTCTTATCCAAACACCATTAAAAAGAGTTTGGATGCAAAATGTGGTATTTCGACCCACTTAAAGTCACACTGCATCCTTTGAGTAGATGTTTGGCAATGGCAGTTCCGAAAAATGAGAATGGTTTTGGCCCATTCAAAATAAAAAACTGCCAATAAAGTCAAAGAGTATCAATAATACAGCCAAAAAAAAAAAAAATCAAAATCAAGACATTCAGTTTGTAAAAGCCAGGTTTTAGAGACAAAACAATCATGTTATTTTTTAATGTGGCATGACCATCAGCATGAAAAATAGCCATGCTTTCACTGGTACACTCAGCAACACTTTATCATAATGTTCATCAAAATTAAGTCTTCAGGAATTTTAGTGCCTGGACTAACACTAGGGACAAATCAGAGTTCCCACTCAGCAGGAAGTGTGGGAGCAATCTACCGATCTGGGAAGGGAAGGGAACGGAAGGAAAGAAAGAGTGGGTGCTACGGGTCAGAGGCTTTGCCTGACAATCTGCCTGTTGTATTACACTGAACTTAACAAATTCTTCCGAAAAGCAAAACATGGATATTAAAACCTGAGAACCAAATTTAAAGCCACCAGCTTGCTTTAGGATTGAGCAGTGGTGGAATAGTTAATAAGCAAAATTTGCACAGTGTATGCATGGCGGATTTGTAGATTTATTTCTAACAAAAACTGTGGCTTGTCAAATCTCACTTTTATTATTGTTTACGTTAAGCTATCCTGAAACTTCTGTTCCCACAACTGTTTCTCATGGATATATTTTGAGGTCACATTCAGGTACTTCTGCTATTGTGCACAACTCAGCACGCTGTGGTTGGGAAACTTCCATATACAGAAAATTCAGGTGACCAGTCTTCACAAATGCCAGTATTACTGCTTAAAGTAATTTGAACATGAGTGGTGTTCTCTTAGTAAAATATGATGTCTTTTTTTTAAAAAAAAAAAGGTGATAGGATCTTCCTCAAATGGACAGCAGCCATTTCATTCTATCAATTTCCACTTCTACTGTTTGAAAAAGAAAATCCATAATGAACAAATAAATAAAAGAACCCAAAACAGCTGGCATACAGCTAGAGATCTCTTAATCTTTCAAGCTGACTTATTTGATCTGGGAAAAAAGGAATAAAACAACCTGGCAGCTTTCACGGCTTCAGCAAATGCTTTCTACCTTTTTTTTAATGGGTGCTATTATATTTTTTTCTTCATTTTAAGCAAGATTTAGAGGTCTACTCAGGAGAAATACAGAAAAAGTAGTATTTTTTCCCATGGCTCTGCTGACCAGCGTAAGTAAGGACACTGTTTACTTGTTGAACACAGGTTTTCCAATGAAAGTAAAACTCTTATAAAACCCCTTCATCCCAGAGAAACTTTTATAACTTCTCAGTCCACTTAAGTTATTACTAAAATACAAGCCATCTTCATTATGTGTTTGTGTATTAATGATGCTACTATCTACAATTAGGAAAAATATTAGACAGTAATTTTAGAAAAATTTAAATTTAAACATCACAACACAGTGTTTCCCCCCCCGCCCCCCATCTGATCACTGAGCCAAGAGCGCCTGACCCATGGCTGGTGTAACCACCATATGACTTCAGAGCTCAAAGTGCAGAGTCACCTGCTGAATCACCACCACCAGTCCTCCCAGCAGCCCAATTAACCCATTAACACAGACTGCCTCTACTGACATGCAAAATAAAACCCTGTTTACTAAAGGTATCTTTAAATTTCATGTAAGGAGAAAAATAACAGTGAATAATAGTCAATATTTCACATGCCCAAAGACTGTATCACTCCATTAAAAAATAAACTAAGGATTAGGTTTTGTAAAGTACATAGGAATTCTTGTAAGGCGACAACACTTGATGAGCTTTGACATTCCAAGTCCAAAAAATAATCACCCTAATTGATGTGGTCACTAAAACATGCAAGAAAACATATTTAAAGACTCACAACAGACTGCAGAGTTATGAAATACTTTTACAACAGCTCTTTGATTTGGAGCATGGTATCTTTTCAAATAGTGTTGAACTCTAGAGGGCAGTTTATTAAATCTAAACGTACAGCGACTCTAACAGGTTGACAGCAATGTGCACAGCGTCACTGGGTCACTTTGTGTCAACTACCCCTTGTGGATGCGATTCTCCTGGACAGCTTAGGACCTGTGAATGATGTGTGATCACTCCTGAACTAAAAACAACAGAAGAGGAAAAAGGGGGGCTTGAGATAAGTACTCTGAAATATCAATTACAATTGTTTCGGAGAATAGTGTTAAGTGGTATCTACTCTAGAAATAAACCCGAGTTACCACATTTTCAAGTGAGCTCCACATCACTACTCCTACATTCCTTCTCTTTAGTCATTTTGCCCCCATCTTAACCCTTCCGAGTTCACATCTGTCTTTAAATAATTTTTGAGTTCCTGTAGACATTTTTGTATGTCATTTCACAAAAATGTGGCTATATTTTCATAAAAGTTTGCATATCAGTTTATAGACACTTAATTTTGAAGCGAGACTACAATAAAATTTTCATTAAGATCCAGATACCTGATCTTTCTTTATTAAAAAAGGCCCAAACAAATAAACATCTCAGTGGCATCCATCCAAAATAAAATCCCTGGAAGACAGATGAAAATTCCATTTGGGCAAGTCCTTTAAACCACTGATGAGGAGAATATACTACATATTTTGTTTCTTTGAAGCTCTTCTGCAAAATATTCCCTACCACCTCTGTCTATGATAGGACAGTGCACTACATGGTCTTAAGCTCTGCCAGGGGAGGTTTAGGTTAGACATTAGGAAGAAGTTCTTCACAGAGAGGGTAATCAGGCACTGGAATGGGCTGCCCAGGGAGGTGGTGGATTCTCCATCCCTGGAGGTTTTTAAGATGAGACTGGATGTGGCACTTAGTGCCACAGTCTAGTAACCACAGTGGTAGTGGATCAAGGGTTGGACTTGATGATCTCCGAGGGCCTTTCCAACCTGTGTGATTCTGTGATATATCTTTGCTCTGACAACTCAGCAACCAAGCAAAGATTTACAGATATTTACAGATTTTTCTGTCTTCTGGAACCTGAAAGCCAGCAGTAGAAGAAGCAACCCATAATGCTAACAATCCTTCCCATACTGCCCAGTGGCCACCTCATCAAACCTATATCCTCCAGTACCAGAGGAATGTGCGAAACGAAGAAGAGTTAAAATTTCAGTCTTGGTCTCCTTAAAATGGTGAACAGCATCGCCATTTTGAAGTAATCTCTACCAAAATCTCCTACAGTTTCAACATTTTCTAAACTTCATAAAGTACAGAACACAATTCTTCATACTAAAGAAATCACACTCCTCTGTCTAAATG
This sequence comes from Oxyruncus cristatus, assembly GCA_013399855.1. Taxonomy (NCBI): domain Eukaryota; kingdom Metazoa; phylum Chordata; class Aves; order Passeriformes; family Cotingidae; genus Oxyruncus; species Oxyruncus cristatus. The sequence continues at coordinate 609,825 of VXAY01000696.1, read as the reverse complement.
AAAGCAAATTCAGACAATTAAGTGGTTCATCACTGAACATCACTGCTTCTGTGATGTTCTCTATTAGTCAGGTTCCCATTTTATGCCGGTCTCATGTAACAAGACAAAACAATTGTCCTTACAAACCTGAAATGTGTAACTGCAGACCTGTAACAACTGTCTGGGGCAGCCACAGGTTCCAAAATTGCTTTTATTTTCAAATTTGGTGTCTTGGTTTAAGCCCCGCCAGCAACTAAAGACTACTTCCTCCCTGTGCTCTACCCTAGTGGGGAGGAATATTGGGGGGGAAAAAAGTAAAACTTCTGGGTTGAGATAAGAACAGTTTAATAAATGAAATGAATTAAAACAAAATAATAGCAATGATAATAACAAAATTAGTTATAATTATGGTAATGAAAAAGAGAGAGAGAGAGAAATAAAATCCCAGGAAAAGAAGGCATGCTCACCACCCACTAACCAATGCCCAGCACATCCCCAGCAGCAAATGGCCTCTCCCAGCTTATATACGGGCATGACATTCTGTGGTATGGAATATCCCTTTGGACAGTTTGGGTCAGTTGTCCTGCCCTTGCTCCCTAACTTCTTGTGCCCCTCCTCACTGGCAGAGAACAAGACATAGAAAAGCCTTTGACTTTGGGTAAGCACCACTTAGCCACAACCAAAACACCAGTGTGTTATCAACATTATTCTCATACTAAATCCAAACCACAGCACTGAACCAGCTACTAGGAAAAAAAAATGAAGTCTATCCCAGCCAAAAATGGGACGTTTGGTTTGGCAGTTCCTTTGACTTCCGCTACAAAACAAATGGAAACGCCATTTGCCAAGAAACAGGCCAGCTGCCTTCCATCCTCAGGGTCTCAGATGTACCCTTTCTCAAGACCCTAAATAGCTGCTTTACATCTTCACAGTTTCACATCCACTCTTTCACAAGACCCACAAACCGCCTGTACTCATATAGAGTTTAACAACTATAAAAAAAAAATGCTTTTAATTAGTCTCATCTTGCTTTCTTCTCACCCTCAGAAACAATCAACCTTTAGCCCTCATTTCGCTCAGGGCAGCAGGAAGTACAGCACTCTTTTTGTATTTACAATGCAAAGCAACTATTCAGTCAACACAGAGGGAGATAAAACTTACCAAATGTAAGGCGCTTGTTGAACACGCTAAGATCAAACAGTGTCTTCAGTCTTAATAAATTTTTAACATTTGTTCAACTTTTTATTTTTAAACAATCTATCCTTATTTCATACACTGAAGGTACTAAGCAGCTGAGTAGCTACTGGCTATTTCCTATCAACTCTGTTTTATTAACAAAGAACAGACACATGCTTGTTGGCAAGGAACATTTGTACAAAGTACAGAGTGGAAAAGGAAGTATAGTTCGTAGGAAAAGCAGCAAATGTATTGAAGACGACAGCTAAGAGGATCACAATCTCAGCATTGTTACATTCCCTGTAGGTCCAAGACCCCAAAGAACTGAGCAACAAACACACACATGTGCCACGCCCCCCTCCATGTGCTCTCCTCAAGCCTCCAGTGCTCTCCCTAATCAAATTCTCGAAGGTGCTGAAAACAAAACCAACCCTGCCCACAACAAAATAAAAAAGCACTGTTGTTTGTGGGCTCTGCATGAGGTACTGTAAGTAGCTGTTCATAATTCTTCAAGTGTCTGTGCTAATACCTGCTCAGACACCTGGTCACAGCCCACGTGAAAGAGAGAGACTGTCACTACAGAAACAGTGACTACAAGATTTGGTGTCTGATCTTGCAGCAGGCTAAGGGTCACAGCTCTCGGCAAAAAAAAAAGTAAAGAGATTATTCCAAGTAGCTGTCTTATAAATTTCAGAAAATAGCAATGTTCCTGAAGCATGAAGAGGATGAAGTCTGTGCTTTAGTCAGCTGAGCTTTAATATTGATGTGAGAGGTTTATCAACCATATGGCAGCAGGCTGATATACATTGACTAATCCATTTTGAAATCCTAAGACAGAAAATAGCTTGCCCTTTTACAAGTGCCAAAAATACACACAAAAATATGAAGTAACAGCTTACAAGGCTTTGCCTTATTGTAGCAATACAAAGAAGCCTGAAGTACGGAGTGTGAAATTTCTTCCCTTCCAAAATTAGTGGTCTTTTGGGGAAGAAATAAAAAAAAGGAAATTCAAGTTCATAGGCAGTGTGAGAAGACAGGGTCAGGTGAATGTCCCCATAGCTTCTTGCCCTTATAAAGGGTAACTGACAGGAGTCATCAGCAGCTTGGCCATGCCCAGACCTGCAGTGGCCACGGGCTGTACCTATGGCAAACCGAGACCTACCAGAGCACCAGCTGTGCTGCCTCTCGTCAACAGAGACCCAGTGTGCAGGGGAACAACTTGCTCTGTGTTGTGGAGAGTTACCATCTTCTAGATATGTTGGGATGAATCCATATAGCCATAGAAACCAGGATAAGGAAGAAGATGGAACACACTGCCCAGGAGCAATCAGCAGCAGGACAAAGCTGTGCAGTAATACTGCACTTTATGTGGTCTGCTCGAAAAGCACACAAAAAGCACGGCACTAGAGAGACAAACTGATCCCCATTCATCAATCCAGTCTAGCACATCCACTCACAGAAAAGGGATCCATATATAACCACAGATGAACTTCAGTTCCTGACAAAGCTCTACAGCAGATTTTGGCTTAAAAATGATGATCAATAAAGCACAAGTTTATTTTAACAAAATTTTCCTATATGAAATTTGTTTTCCTTTATGATATTTCAGCTAAAGCCTACTATAGTCATTAAAACAACTTATACTAAAATGGTAAGTAGTATTTGCCCTCTTTAAAACTGCTGAGCTGACAGAAGTCACCATTTGGAAACAGTCTGCCCAAGTTCAAAAGCAGATTTCAACAGGAGAAGCCTCTTGTACAGGTACAAAATTATTACTCTTTCCACTCTGTCTTAAGATAGCACATTCCAAATCCCTAAAGCTGACCTCAAGGTTAGCATCTTGGGTCTTCCTCTATTCAAGTCGAGGCAACAACAAAAGGCACAAGGACAGCTACTAGTTCCAAAGCTTTAGAGGGCTTAGGTATCAAAATAATCCCTTCAGTCCACAGATGACACAACCACTTGAAACAGCAAATACGGTGGATTTTTTAACATATTTTTAGTGCACTTACATTAATTGAAACCATCGTAATGTTAGAATATTTCACATTCCTTTTCCTATGGAACAGCATGGATGCTGAAAATCAATTACAGTAAAGGTAGTTTTCTCTTGAAAATAAGGGAAACTAGTAACAACAGAGAGGAAGAACATTTCTAAATTAAACCACAAATATTTGTCCCCTCCACCCAGATCTCAGGTGCTTGTCACACAGCACACCAGCACTGTTTCCAATGACGTGGCAAACCACAACCAGTGAGCATGTTTGTGTGGCCTTGTAAATTCACATATGCCACATAATCAGCATATCACCTTAAAAAAACCCAAAAAACTATTCCTTCCTGGTATTTTAAACTTATACACGTTCATTACTTGCTTTGTGATCCTTCTTATCTCACAGTTATGCAACTTGGGTGTGAGGGTAAGGGACATAATTTAGCAATAGATACATCATCCACATGAGGCATGTTTGTAAACAAGCCTGTCATTGACATATGTATGGTACAAGTCATCATAGCATTCAGTTTCTTCCCACCTTCCATGTTCCCATACAGAACAGTATGATTAAGGAATACAGCCACTATTTGAAGCTGATAACGCCTATTTCTCAAAATCAGATACGGGGAAAGCAAGGGCAAGACAGTGACTGACACGCAAACCCAACTGGACTTTACAAGCTGTGGAAGAGGTTTGGCTCCAGCAGTGTCAGCCCACCAGCTGTGCAAGCAGCTCCCAGGGGGTAAAGCCCGAGGACAGCTGGTCAGGGGCCACTGATCCAACACAGCCATACAGGAGGGACACGACCTGCCCTCCATGCCCTTTCCTGAGAAGCAAAACCTTCCCTTCCAGCACTATTTCTCCTGGCATCACCTCCATCTCTTGAGGCACCCCCTCTCACTTCAAGGATTCAAAAGAAAGCCTAGGAGTTGTAGGCATGAATTTCAACATGGAAACATGTCAAGACAACATATGAACACACACACAAATAAATACAGCCTGTACAGCCACACTTCAACAAAACAAGCTGACGCCACACAGGCAAAGTGACCCTTGGCAATCCTTCTCTCACAGGCACCTGCTCGGACAGGAGGTGATGCCAGGGGAGCAGGGCACACACAGCCATTTACCTTTGACTAAAGGGTCAAAGGTACGTTTCCAGGAACCACAAAAAAAATGCGTGGGCACACGCACACGCACACACACACAGACCTGGCAGCCGGGGTATTGCGAATTAAGCTCGGAGGGCGGTTTCAGCGCCATCGCACTGCGAAGGAGAACAGACCCGGCCGGCCTCGCCTGAACGCCGCCGCCTCCCCGGCGCAGCGGACCCATCACCGCGGCATCGCCGCGGCCCCGTCCCTCCCCTCCGCCGTGACCCCCGTCCCTTCTCCCCT